>APFE031181651.1:57558-105276 GCA_000404065.3 Pinus taeda
ATGAGAGAATATTCAGTTATCTAAAGTGCAGCAGTTACATGCATGCATGCATTAACTAACTGAACTCACAATTAGTTCAACAAACTATTTGAACTAATCTAATTGGACTTAACTTAGTTAACTGAGCTAACTAATTACAACTCAAATTACAACTCACCCTAATCTCCTTAACAAATGGATAAATTCCTCAATCAATGGAGAAATTGTTGCATGTCTTCACATAGACTTCATGTTTGATTTTCTACAACTAATTAACTCAAGATGAGTTAATTAATTATTTTACAAACAGTTGCTAAGATCAAATTCGAATTTTAATTCTCAATTTTAGTTTAGGGACTAACTAAAATTGAAATGTATCCCAAAATGCTATTTATAACAGTGCTAATTTTAGCACTTCTATTTTTAGCATTTCTTGTTGCTATTTTCAACACTCCCTCTCAACAAGAAAGGGATTATCAGTAACCCCAATCCTGTCTATGGAACTCCAACTTACATTTTGACAATTCCTTAGTCAAAATATCTGCATCTTATTCCTCAGTCGAAACATACAGCAACAACATGATCCTCTTGACCACATAGTCTCAAAGATGGTGATACCGGATATCAATGTGCTTGGACCTGTCATGAAAAACTGGATTCTCAGAGAGTTTGATACAACTTTGATTATCACAGTAGATCAAAGTTAGATCCATCCTCTGACCAAACAATCCCACTAGAATCTTCTGCATCCAAATGTCCTTGCATGCTGCTTGACTGGCAGCCATGTATTGAGCCTCTACTGAGCTAAGTGCAACTGACCTCTGTTTCCCGCTGTACCAAGAAACTGTCACTAAACCAAGGTTGAATATTCCTCCAGAAGTGCTCTTCTGGTCTAATGGACTCCCTGCCCAATCTACATATGTGAAGCCCTGAAGCTTCACTCCCTCTGTTCGTCTATACCAAAATCCATACTAAGATGTGCCTCTGAGGTATCTCAACACATGCTTCGCTACCTTCCAAAACATCTTGGTAGGCTGAACCATAGCTTGATTCAGCTAGTTCACCACAAAGCATAAGTCTGGTCATGTGTTCACTAGATACATAAGTGAACCCACAAGTTGCCGATAAATAGTAGCAGCTACTACCTCACCTGAAGTAGCATCCTTCTTCCTCCAGTTCCCTGTTAGAGGAGTCTGCATGGGCTTGCACTTCTCCATGTGAAAGTGCCTGATTATCTCATTGGCATACTTGCCTTGAGACACAAATACTTCCCCATATTTCTGCCACACTTCCATGCCTAGAAAGTAGTGCATAAGACCCATGTCTTTCATCTCGAACTCTCTTGCAAGGTCCTCCTTGCAAGACTTGATCAAAAGATCATCACTTGTCAAAATTAGATCATCCACATAAAGAACAATGATCAATGGCTTACCTTCTACCATGATGTGGTAAAGGTTCACATCTACTTTACTCTTGGTGAAGCCCATCCTAGTGAAATAGCTGTCGATCCTAGTGTACCAAGCATGAGGTGCTTGCTTCAGCCCGTACAAAGCCCTCTTGAGTCGGAACACATGCAACTCATGATCGAAGGTCTCAAAACCTTCTGGCTGCTCAATGTACACCTCTTCCTCAATCTTCCCATTGAGGAATGCTGTCTTCACATCCATCTGATGGATCTTCCAACCCATCTGAGGTGATAGTGCCAACATCGATCTGATAGATGAGTGCCTTGCTACATGAGCAAAGATCTCATCGTAGTTGATCCCCTCAACCTATGAGAAACCTCGGGCAACAAACCTTGCCTTATGTTTCTCAACACTGCCATCAGCTGCCTCCTTTACCTTGTAAAGCCATTTGGAACTAACCACTGACTTGTCCTAAAGTCTTGGGACAACATCCCACACACTATTTCGAATGATAGAGACGTACTCCTCTACCATGGCATCAACCTAGATTGGTTGTTGCACTGCCTCCTCAAATGAAGAAGGTTTGGACTCTACACACTCCCCAACCAGGGCCATGTAACCAGTGTATCGCTCAGGTGACCTCCTTTATCTACGCTACGAAGATGGTTGTCCCACATTCTCTCACTCATCCATCATCAACCTGTCAGCTTCCCTTGAGAATTTCAGCCCATCTCTGGAAGACTCAACATGAGTGGATGCCTCCACTCCCGGATTCTCTACATGCAGTTTCTCCGCATCAATCTGAGGCTCCTCCTCCATAGTAACTGAAAGTTCCTCCTTTGCATGCAACTTGAGCTCCCTCTCAAGAGATACTTGCATGGCTTTCTGCTCGTCGAACTTTAGATCTGCTACCACTGTCCTATGACTAGTAGGCAAGTACACCTCATAGTTGTGGGGTGTATCAGTGTACCCCACAAGTATCCCCAACTTCGTTGTTGGATCTAGCTTCTTCTGGGCATCTTTGGTCACATGGCAATAAACCGATGATCCAAAGATCCTGAAATGACTCACATCTAGTTGCTTCCCGGAAAAGGCGCCCATAGGTGTCTTCATTCCCAGTATACGGTGCGGGCTTTTGTTCTGCAAGTATATTGTTGTATTGCATGCCTCAACCCACAAATGAAGTGGTAAGCTTTGGTCATGCAACATCGCTCAAGTTGCTCCCACAATCGATCTGTTCTTCCTTTCGTCCACCCCATTCTGCTGTGGATTATGGGGTGCCGTCAAATCCCATTTAATTCCTTCTATAGCGCACAAGTCCTTAAACTGTTGGGAGACATACTCTCCACCATTGTTGCTACGCAAGGATTTTATTTTCTTTCCAGATTCTTTCTCTGCCAAGGCTTTAAACTCATAAAACCTCAAGAAGGTCTGATCCTTTTTTTGCATAAAGTAGATCCAGCATCTATGAAAAAATCATCAATAAAAATAACACAGTACCTTTGTTTAGTGGTGGAGGCTGTAGAGAATGGTCCACAAACATATGTGTGAACTCGCTCCAGGATTACTCCAGCTCTACTATCTCGATCCTAAAAGGAATATTTTACATCATTACCCAAGGTACAACCTTCGCATGTATCCGTCTGCTCCAGTTTTCTCTTGGGAAGTCCGATAGAAATCTGTTGCATGATCCTCAAGGCCCCATAGTGCAAGTGGCCCAATCTTCTATGCCATAGCTCGCCAACATCTTGGCTTTGCACCACCTCTGCTTTGGAACTCAATGTAGCACAATCATCTGCCTCTAGCTTGTAAAGATTCTTTACTTGAATCCTAACCCTCTTGGTCTGTCCAGTACCGATATGCCTCAGGAATACCTTTCCTTTACTAAAGACTACATCATAGCCTTTATCTTCTAGCATAGCGACAGACACAAGATTCTTCTTCAGACCTAGTACATACTTTACATCAGTCAGGGTGAGAGGAGCTTCATGCTCCTTCTGAAACACAACCATACCTTCACCTGAAACACGGTACTTTCCATCATCGCCCATCTCAATCCACATCTGGAGATCCTTCTCCTCCAGGGTACTAAAAATATTCTTAATGTTGGACATGTGGAAAGAGGCTCCACTGTCCAGGTACCAAACACATCCCACCATAGATGAAACCATGCATGTGATGAGAGAGAAATCCAACTTGAACTGTGAGGCCAGTGCCTCATTGTCTGATCCCTTCAAGGATCCCTTCTTAGATTTCTTCTATGGACAATTCGTAGCATAATGGCCCACCTCATGACAATGAAAGCATCACACTTTTGATTTGTCAAACTTCTTCCCACCATGGGAAGAACTAGATTTGGGATGGGACACCTTCCCTTTCCCTTTCCTCGCCTTACTCGCTAAGGCTAGATTTTCATCATCGTCTTGTTTTGATGAAGATCCATCTCTGGTGCTTCTTCTTATCTCCTCCTGCATCATATCCAACCAAAGTTGTTCCCAATCTGGCAGTTTCTCTCTTCCATTAACCCAGTCTTTGTAGTTATGCCAGTTCTTAGGAAGACCGAGGAGAGCAAGACTCACCATGTCATCATCGGCTGTCATGATCCATACACTTCCAAGCTCATCCCTATAGGTGGTGAGCTTGTTTAGATATTTAGAGACCGTGTTGCCCTTTTCACACTTGAATTTCTGAAGCTTGTCTTTCAATGCTAGCTTCCTCTGATCATTGTTGTTCTGATATAGATCTTTCAATGTTTTCCACATCGAAAACGGTGTCTTCTTCCCATGGAGGCTCGAGACAATGTGGTCTCGAACTCCCTCCAGGAGGATTCTCCTTGCTCTAGCCACACATTTATTCCATTCCGCCAATTCTGTAGCATTAGCTACTGCTGGCTTAGGGACTTCTTGATCAATGAAGTCCTTTAGACCGTTGTTCTCTAATATTGCTTCCATGCGATCCTTTCAGACTATATAATTCAAGATACCATCAAGGGCATACTTGAGTCTTAAACCTTTTAATGCCATTGGTGAAATTGAGATGTGATAAGAACTCGATTTCTATAATCAAGAACTTCAAACTTCTCCCTTCTTTGTATAATGTTCTTCGCTTTGATCACCTTTGCTCTGATACCATGTAGAAATTCCCATTGTAGATCAACAGATTATGCAATATACTAAAGCAAAATACAAGATCTACTTCTACAACAAACTTGCGGAAGCTTAATCGATTATGAGCAAGATCAAATAGAACACATATAACTAGGAATGAGAAATCAATCACACATGAACACATAAGAATACTTTGGGGAAAGCCTTAGCTAAAAACCCCAATCTCTGTGTTATCATACAAGTGGAAATATGTTTAGATAACACAAGTTATCCTGCTCCCAGTACAATCTAACAATACAGCTCATAGACTAAATAGACACAAGATATGCCTTTCCTCAGCCCTCCAAGCCTCCTATTTCCTTGTGCAGATTTCCTTGGGGTCCAATGCTGCCACCTGTGTGAATTGGCCTCATAACACACTCATCAAACCCAAAAGTAACTGCGCAATCTCCAAGGAATGAATTCCTTCTGCATGCAAGAGATATCCTCCATGGAATATTCCTGCAACTGATAGTACATTGTCCCATCATTTGATCTCAACTAGGTCTCTATTTGAACTGACATGCATGAGTTATTTATGAGAGAATATTCAGTTATCTAAAGTGAAACAGTTACATGAATGCATGCATTAACTAACTGAACTCACAATTAGTTCAACAAACTATTTGAACGAATCTAACTAGACTTAACTCAGTTAACTGAGCTAACTAATTATAACTCAAAGTACAACTCATCCTGATCTCCTTTAATCAAGGGATAACTTCCTCAATCAATGGAGAAACTGTTGCATGTCTTCACATAGACTTCATGTTTGATTTTCTACAACTAATTAACTCAAGATGAATTAATTAATTATTTTACAAACAGCTGCTAAGATCAAATTCGAATTTTAATTCTCAATTTTAGTTTAGGGACTAACTAAAATTGGAATGTATCCCGAAATTCTATTTATAGTAGTGATAATTTTAGCACTTCTATTTTTAGCATTTCTTGCTGCTATTTTCAACATGAAGGCCGAACTAGAGTGAGGGATGAAATGCTTTATAAATCAATGCAGGGAACCAGTTTGTCGTTGGAAAACCTACAAGCAAGTACAAATACATATACATAAACTAAGATCTCTATCAAATGATACATGAATCGTGGCATCACGTAGCCATCCAGAGAATGAACATGTAAATGGATCCAGGTATGGTCACAGCCAGCCATCTAAAAGAGACATGCATATCATCACAACCATGTCACACCACTTCACAACCTGGACTTTTGTGATCTGAGTCCAGGGTCTTGCTCTCCAACATGACCCGATCAAAGTACAGATCCTAGAATGCAAATAGATGTGTTGACGTCAAACATGCTAGACAGTCACTTAATTACCATTCAATGATGTAAACTATTAACAAGCGTGAGAGAAACCTCCAATAATGAAAATGTTCCTCAAGGTACTATTAGCACAATTCACGGAATGTGAATACAGGAACTGAAGTCGAACATCCGCGAAATCACTCGATCAAAAGCCAATGATGTGAACTTGTCGTCGAGTGCGAAGAACTTGCCATTAGGGCATGCAAGCTCTAAGGTACTGGAAGGGAGTCTCTCGGTCAACTTCCCAGATAATGAGTTGAAGTCGACGGAAAGCGACCGTGTCGAAGGAGGGCCATAATGAATCCCACATCATCGACGCAAGACGAGAGGATGAAAAATAATTTTGGATGATACAGAGAATCAGAGGTAAGTGTAACTACAGAGGGACAACTCTTGAACATATCGGTGACACAACTGGAAGTTTGGCAGCTTTTGGATCCATAAGATTGGTGGTCATGATGACATGGTAGAGATCAAATGGAAGGAAAAAATAAACAACCCAAACTCATGAAGGTCAACTATATAAAGGAGGATGTCCCAACCCGACACGAAGCATAAAGTGTCATGTTCAAGAGTGAGCTGCCGACACAGTCGATAGATTTCAAAATTTTCCCCCACCATTTCTGGCAGGTACCCCAATTATTTTTTAATTGCAAGCTTGAAGGGGATAGCATATGCTTGCACCGTAAGTTCATCCTTTGGATGAATATGACCTAGAAAGTTTAACGAGCCCTAGGAAGGAGAAGCTCATGTTCGTCATGGCGACGAATCTAATGTCGTTTAATAGTTTAACGAGTTCGACAAAGGTGTAACTCGATATTTTTTTCATGTTTAGAGAGTTTGAAAAAGACATGTAAAAGAAAACTCCACATGGTCCCTTTTCGTACATTTGTGTCTCTGGAGCCTTAAAAGGTAGAAAACAATACTTTAGAACTGCTTGACCATTCCAGTCAAGAAGTACCTTTTTCATAAATAGTGCCTCCTAGCCCGAAAAAGGGGTAAACTTATACTGGGCACATGACGTTTCGCATCCATTAACGAGTTCGAAATGACAAGGGCTCGACCATATTTTCACTTTTAAAGGGTCGGAAAAGAGCTGAAAGTGGACCCCCCATTTTTATTTTTTTTAACGAGTCAAAAAGGGGAAAAACACTCGGTGATCTTTTCATGTAAGTTTCACAAGTCAAGAAAAGAGCTGAAACATGACTCATCGTCATCATCAAACATCCATCACCTGTCACTGCACAAGGTAAAGTGTATTATCGAGTCCTTGAGGAAAAATAGGTCTAATTGTTTACAAAACCTGATATTTACATGAAAAAATGAATAAAAAGGGGAAAAGTAAATATATTTTTACCATTTACCATTTTATCTTTGTTATGAAGACTTTTTACCCACTTTTTCCCTAGTTGTTCTGGAGCAGTTTGAGGGAGATCCGAGAGGTCAATCGGCAAGCTACCAGTTCCAAGTAACAGTCGAAGCCTTTGGCTCCATTTTCATGCTATTTATTTCTTCTTTTAGCCATTTTTTTGGATTTTTAGGGAGGTTTTTGAAAATCATTTTCGCCCTCGGCCGGCGTGATTTCTGGGCACAAAATCCTGCTAGTCGAGGGTGATTAGCAAAGCCATCCGCGCCGATCAACACAACTATTTTTAAAATAGGCGCGTCAGTGCCATGGATAGGGGAAACCTTATGTTCTAAAAACTTGAGTGTTTAATCTTGAATTTTGTGTGCGAAGGATGATTATTGACTCAAATTAATGGCTTTTGCAAGAAAGAATCACCGAAAATGGTGGATTGGAAGGAACAAGAACATGAAGATGTTGACACCCAAGCAATGAATGACCCAAATTGCCTCGAGGCTTTGAGGGCTTGCAAGCTCCTCAAATTCTTCCTTATGCCAGGGATGCGGGCCAAGCCTGAGTCGCTTTAGTACCTAATTAGTCTTTGGCATGTTAATCGGGAGATTTTTGTCATTGGAAACTAGGAGTTGGAGTTGACAAGTTCAGATATTTACTTTATCACTGGACTATCTCGCAGAGGTGAGCTAGTGAACTTGTATGGGTCACGTCCGATTAGGGCAAGCATGTCTTCCCTACTTGTTGAACACTGCCCTGAGGCCCTAAAATCCAAGAGTGGGAAGATAAAGATTTCCAGTGTGCAGTATTTGACACTAAGGGTGCTTCTGTTGACTATCAATAGAATGGCGGGGTCCCAAGCAGAACATGAGACTAATGTTAATTTATGGTATGTTCTATGCTTAGAGCACTTTAGTTATCTTTCTTATTGTTATCCACAGATTAGCAATCACATGTACATAAAGTAAAGTGCAGATAGAACATTAAACGATCGACAGAAAACAAGCCAAGACAAGAGACACAAGATGTGGCAGCTAGCCAGGGACAAACCCTAATGTGGGGAAGACCTTTGGCCAAATCTTCCTTTATCTTCGATAATTTAGCAGAAAGAAATAGTACATAGATCTGATTTTCATCAGCAGTAGCAAACGCTAGATCAGCCAAACTAGGGCAGACAATATCTTGCAAACCGACCGTCAGATCAGCTTGATTCCTTCACCAAAAAATGCGGCCTTCAAAGGAGATCCAGATTCACCTATAGTGCAGTTTAGAGAGGGAGACTAATGGTCAACGCTGGTCAAACTTTGGATCTACAGTTGCAGCCCTAAATCTACGTCCTTCCCTCCACATGTGTGAGAGAAGAGTCTCTTTCTGTGCAGTAGGAGAAAAGCCTCTTTTCTGCGCATGAGAGAGAGAGAGATGTGATGAGATGATAATCCAGGTGGATATTAGTGGCCACCTACCAAGTCCATGTGGACCCCCACCATTGTTTCTTTCAGCTTTCAGTTTCCTTAATTGTAGCACAGTTTACTATTTTTAGCAGGTTTTCGGGTCATGAACTTCTGGAGCCGTTTTGAGGCCCTAAACGACATTTTTTGGGAAAACTAGGAGCAGCATGGGTCCATGGGTCCATAGACCCATGTTGCTCTTCCCAAAGTTGCAGTTCTTAGGTAGATCTTTCTAACAAGATACTGTGCACGTCAAACAGAGATCGTATGCCTAAGTTACGACCCCGAGAAGTTGATGTACCAATTTACCCAAACAGGGCCCACAGTTTGGCGTTTCATCTTCTAGGGTTAGGTTTTTGGATGTTCATCATTTTCCATTGTTTTCCAACAACAAATAGACCTTCGAGCCTCATTGTAACACAGTTCAGAGGCATGTAGCCGCCACATCTCTTCTCAGAGATAAGCTACCATTGCCTTAGCTGATTTATTTCCATTTCTGTTTGTAAGCATATTTCAGTATTTTATATTAATGAAATAAAGCATTATTTCCACTACATCTTTTTGTATATGGTTATCTCTGTATTTTGTTATGTTCTTGTTTAAATCTGGATCAGTGGTATCAGAGCGGTCTGCTTTTTTCTCTGTTTTTCTTTGCATGTCCCCAACGAGGTCGGTATATAAGGAGTTAGGGCTTGAATTGGTCGAACCTTTGCAAGACCAGCCTCGCAAATCTCGAAGGCCTCCCATGGCAGATGAAAAGAAAGATGAGGGGGCAGGAGATACTATCAAAATCTTGCTTGAAGAAGCCCTTGAGCGACAAAGGAGCACGATGATGGATGACTTTGCCCAGATCCATCAGTGGCTACCCAGGGGCGACGCATTAGCTTCCAATAGCTACTCTAGAAACGCCACACCATTTAAGGTACAAGTTAATTTTGAAATCCCCATATTCGAGGGTTAGATAGATGCAGATGCTGTCGATAAATGGTTAAATCTGTTATAGGGTTATTTTTCTGTTCATGATTTTTCCAGTCGGGAAAATATTATTTTCGCTCTTCTCAAAGCAACTCCCCATGTCAAGGACTAGTGGGAAACCTACTGCAAGCATAAGGATGAAAGTACAGGCTCACTATTTTCGGTCGTACCCACTTGGAATTCATTCTAAGATGCCATCAAGGAGCAGTACTACCTTGTCGGAATCTATGAGGATCAATAAATAAAGTGGACCACGCTGTGGAAGGGAAGGGACCAAGATGTGCCAAAGTTCACCAATATTTTCCATATCCTTCGCACAAAGTTGGGTATCAAGGATTCAGAGCAGCATTTGGTACTCAAATACCATGGCTGCATGCACAAGTACATCTAGGAAGAAATAGAATTCCTGAACATCTCCTTGCTCGACACTGCATACCAATATGTCATCAAGGTCGAGCAAAAGTTTAAACAAAAGAAGTGAGACTTTGGATCTATGAATTTGAAGCAAGGGAAAGCTGCCCCCAAATTGCAGAACAAAGGAGAAAGCTAAGGTGAGGTGGCCCAAGACAACCCGCCAAAGCTGCAAGCAAAGAGCAGCGCTGCAAAGCTGAAAATGGACACGGGAAAGTGGTGTGAGTTCCATAAAAGCTCCACTCACAACACAAGTGAGTGTCGGGCCAAGCAGTCACTGGTGGCTGAGCTAAAGGTTTCAGAATTAGATGCAGGTTCTGACTCTGAGCCAAAACCCGACAAGGGGAATGACAAAGGGAAGCATATTATTGATGCGAAACCCAACGCCACTATTGCCACCATGAAGATCCAGAAGGAGGAACCCGAAGATCCTGAAGAGGAGGAGCGTCTCTTCCACTCCCAGATGTGCATAAAGGGCTCTCCGCTACAGTTCATTATCGATAGTGGGAGCCAAAAGAACCTCATTTTAGCAGAGGTCATGAAGCGGTTGGGCTTACCGACCATAGCACATCCACAACCGCACACTATCGGGTGGCTTCACCAAGGACGGGATCTTCATGTGAGATAGCAATGTTGCCTTCCATACAACATCAAGCCCTTCACGGATGAGTTATTGTGTGACATTGCTCCCCTTGAAGTTTGTGATGTATTACTAGGACAACCATACTTGTGGAAGCGACATGATATGTATGAATCAAGGCCTCGTGTTGTTATTGTTACTTTGGGAACTAAGTTGTACAGGATACCAGAGGTAGCACCACCTGCTGCCATCTCTTTGATTATTGCAAAACAATGCCGTAAACTCGTTTCAAAATCGGGAAATTTGTTTTCCTAATGATACACCCTCAAGGAAAGACAAAGACAGTGGCCACGACCTCCAGATAAGGCCCCTTTGCACGACAACTACAGATGGACAAGGTCGTGGAGGAGTATGAGGACATCTTCACCTCCCCCGCAAGGGTTCCTCTGCACTGTCAAGTCAAGCACTCCATTGATCTAACCCCAGGTGCGCCACTACCCAATGGACCAATCTATCGGCGCTCCATTCTAGAGAATGATGAAATCAAGAGGTAGATTCAGGAGCCACTACAGAAAGGTCACATCTGTCCAAGTTCATCGCCCTGTGGGAGCCCGATTGTGTTGGTACAGAAGAAGGATGGGACTTGGAGACTCTGTATTGACTATCGGCTGCTGAACAAGATCAATGTCCGTGATAGGTACCCAATCCCATGGATTGATGACCTCTTGGACCAACTGAAGGGAGCAAAATATTTCAGCAAGATCGATTTGAAGTCAGGATATCACCAGGTACAAATCAAACCCTTGGATGTGTGGAAGACTTCCTTCAAAGCCAAGGAGGCCCTATTCGAATAGTTGGTGATGCCTTTCGGATTGACGAATGCTCCTACAACCTTCAAGAGGCTAATGGATGACATCTTGCGACCATTCACCAAATCATTTGTAGTGGTATATTTGGATGACATCTTGATCTTCAACCAGAGTTGGGAAGAGTACCTCCACCACATCTCACAGGTTCTCCAAACACTGCGGCAATACAAGTTATGTGCCAATTTGGAGAAATGCACTTTTGGCATGACCCAAGTTCAGTATCTAGGATACATTATTGATGAACAGGGGGTACATGTGGATCCATCCAAGATTCAAGTCGTTCGAGATTGGCCATCTCAAACAACTTTGACAGAGCTTCACAGCTTTTTAGGTCTTGCCAACTTCTACCGCAGGTTCGTGTTGGGATTTTCTCATATCACTTGGCCCTTGAGTTAAGTCACTAAGGGAGGAACTCAACGCAATGGGGACCATTGCTTCTTAAGGGGGGAGGAATGACTCAGGAGGATATTGGTGGCCACCTGCCAAGTCCACTTGGACCCCCACCATTGTTTCTTTCAACTTTCAGTTTCCTTAATTGTAGCACAGTTTACTATTTTTAGCAGTTTTTCGAGTCCTGAACTTGCGGAGCCGTTTTGAGGCCCTAAACGACGTTTTTTTGGGAAAACTAGGAGCAACATGGGTCCATTGATTGATGTTTCTCTTCCCAAAGTTGTAGTTCTCAGATAGATCTTTCTAACGAGATACTGTGCATGTCAAACATAGATTGTATGCCTAAGTTACGATCCTAGGAAGTTGATGTACCAATTTACCCAAACGGGGCCCATAGTTTGGTGTTTCATCTTCTAGGGTTAGGTTTTTGGATGTTTAGGGTTTTCCATTGTTTCTCAACAATAAATAGGCCTTCGAGCCTCATTGTAACACAGTTTAGAGGCATGTAGCCGCCACATCTCTTCTCAGAGATAAGCTACCATTTCCCTAGCTGGTTTATTTCCATTTTTGTTTGTAATCATATTTCAGTATTTTACATTAATGAAATAAAACATTATTTCCGTTGCATCTTTGTGTATATGGTTATCTCTATATTTTGTTGCATTTCTATTTAAATCCAAATCAGATGAGTGAATCCAAATGAGGAAAAGACCTCCAGTATTTATACACAATTGTTGATGATTGAATAGATGCGACTGTTGGGTTTCTGAGCCTACATGAGTTGCTGGTCATTTTGATAATTATTCCATTATCAAAATAAATTCATATCTCCATAAATACTTATCGGAATTGGATGATCTTTAGATCAATCCTACACCTCTCGATGAGAGGAATCTAATAAAAATATTATCAACTGTGAATAAGATGACCCACATGGATTTTGGCCCTAGTTTCCAATTTTAACAACTAACAAGTTAAAGTTCCTTTATTCTATTGACTGCACAGCTCCTACGATCTTCAACTGGGCAGAGGCCATGAAGATGAACATCAAGCGCCAGTTGTCCAAGGCCAAGGTGGGGAATCTGAAGCAATTTTGCTTTGAATCTGTACTTGTGACCTTCTTCCTGGAGCGAGTACCACTGTTCTAGTATCAGTTGACTAAGATCCTCCCATGCCACGCAATCCGTGAATGGCCCGCTGAAGTCGTTTGATGCCCAGGATCATTGGGGGTGAGCATATGTCATAACGACCTGCATTCTTTTCATGGTTACGATGACAAAAGATTGTCGTGGAGGACTAGCCATATAGCGGCACTAATTGCCGTGGAGATCCACATATGCCCTTGCCAGATAGAGAGGACTTCGATGCCAAAGGTAAAAAAATCAATTTTTTAATTTTGATATTTTTTAATTGTTTTTGGTATATGCATGCTTATAACATTTCTCTTGTTTATGCAGATGTTGGAATAGAACGGCCAGTTGGGATGTCCCCGATAGCTAGGCACGTCCGCCACCCTATTGATGCTATTGGCCCTTATCAAAAAGGGAGCGACAACGAGGAGGAGATCGCGAGGAACCTTGAGGGGTTAACTCATGGTATCCCAAAGTATGCTCAGATAGGAGACATGCCCTGTCGGTACCAGACGCACACGATGGGAGTCTCAGATCGGATTCACCAGTTACTAAGTCATGTTTTACAAGTTGTCTCGTCCTACCATGACCACCATGTTGATTAGTTCCTAGGCCATAGATGTATGAGGCCTGCGAGCCGCCGATGTTATTTTAGCCACACATATTATTTTTTGGGGTTCTGATGTATCAAACATTCTCATCATATATATATGTGTGTGTGTGTGTGTGTGTGTGTGTGTTTTATTTTCCTATCTATTATGGTACAAATGGTTTGTCTTATCGTTTACATGTTTCGTAAATGTCTATCCAACACGTAATTAGCTAATGCATCTGTTAATGTATTCATGCGTCTAGGAATATGGTGATACATAATATAATCAAAATTCCTTTCCAATAGATGGACACGGAGATACATTCTCAATATTTCAGGGTTCCTGACAGAATATTGCCCGTTGAGTTGAAGGACGAAAAGCTGTGATTCCAGGTTGACAACCAATTCTCTAATGCCAAAAGCGATGACTTCTAACAATTGTTCGATGACCGCACTGTATTTAGCAATGTTGTTGGTTGTACGACCTAGGTAGATACCTTGAAGGTCAATCAACTCACCGTTAGGGTCATCTCTAGCCCATGATGCAGATGATAGGTTTTGGGTACTACAGCAAGCACCATCATTGAACCAATGTGACAAGTCATAGACATCTGCAAAGCAAGAAAAACATAGTAAACAGGAAATTTGTTTGAAAACTATCACACAAAACCACGTTGTACAAAAATGTATCACACACTAATGTACATAAGTAACCATGCAAGATGACCTAGGCATAGTACTTTTTGAGGTGGGATTTCATGTTGGGACTCAGGTAATTAATCAAGTTAGGAGGACACTGGATTTTTATCGTTGCCATGATGAGTAAGTATCAACTCAGCCAAATAATAGAGTAGAACTCATATAAGGCTTTGCCCCCATTCCCCCTAGGTGAGGGAGGGTTGCGAGTCATAAGACAATCGGTGAAAACTCGGGGAGTATGAAAAATCCTGAATCCATGAAGGGATAAAGGTACTCTCAGTTGAAAGATCTTGACCACATCAGGATAAACTAACATGTCAATAGGCAATGGAGAAGAGGACTCTTTGAAAATGGTAGACATGATCACCAGGCGAGGCAGGAACGAGGAGCAATGATGGGTATCGATCCATGGTGGTTCCTTGAGAGACATGATTTCCATGATACCTTCATCAGCAAGGAAGGTCTCAACTAAGGGATCAGACAATTCGAAAGTGCCAAGCCAAGGGGATTGAGAGTACATATCGAGAGAGGTCTTCGACATATGAGAATCAGAGGATGTAGAATTCGAAGCTGAAACAATTTCCATGTAATTGACTTCAGTGGGACTAAGCGTCATAACCTCGCCCCAAGTATCAATAAGATCTGGTGCAAGTATGACCTAGTGATCATATTTGACCGAGATCATGTTGACAAAGGCAACATGAGGAGGTGGGAGTGTAAAGATTCCCATTAAGGCATAATCTTCAAAGAGACCTGACCCCACACTCTCATAGGGATAACCAAAGTGCTTGACGTACGAAACATTGCCATATGAGGAGGAAGAGCCAAAGGAAGACAACTAATCGACGGTGACAATTTTCCCTTGATGGGGAAAACGGATCACGCGAAACAAAGAGGAGCCACAGCATGCATGGCAAGAGTCCAACTTCGGCCGAGTAGATGATCCAGGTCAATATTGGTGGCCAACTGCCAAGTCCACTTGGACCCCCACCATTGCTTCTTTCAGATTTTCAATTTCCTTAATTGTAGCATAGTTTACTATTTTTAGCATTTTTTTCAGGTCTTGAACTTCCGGAGCCGTTTTGAGGCCCTAAACAATGTTTTTTGGGAAAATTTGGAGCAACTTGGGTCCATGGACTGATGTTGCTCTTCCCAAAGTTTTATTTCTTGAATAGATCTTTCTAACAAGATACTGTGTGCGTCAAACGGAGATCGTATGTCTAAGTTACGACCCCGGGAAGTTGATGTACCAATTTACCCAAACGGGGCCCACAGTTTGGCATTTAATCTTCTAGGGTTAGGTTTTTGGATGTTTAGGGTTTTCCTTTGTTTCTCAACAATAAATAGGCCTTTGAGCCTCATTGTAACACAATTCAGAGGCAGGTAGCCACCATCTCTTCTCAGAGATAAGCTACCATCGCCCTAGCTGGTTTATTTCCATTTCTGTTTGTAAGCATATTTCAGTATTTTACTTTAATGAAATGAAGTATTTTTTCCGCTACATCTTTGTGTATATGGTTATCTTTGTATTTTGTTGCATTCCTGCTTAAATCCAGATCAGTTGTATCAGATCGGTCTGCTTTTTTTTCTCTGTTTTTCTTTGCATGTCCCCAACAAGGTCGGGATATAAGGAGTTAGGGCTTGAATTGGTCGAACCTTTGTAAGACCAGCCTCGTAAATCCCAATGGCTTCCCATGGTGGATGAAAAGAAAGACAAGGGGACAAGAGATCCTATCAAAATCTTGCTCGAAGAAGCCCTCGAGCGACAAAGGAACGCGATGATGGACAACTTTGCCCAGATCCTTCAGCGGCTACCTAGAGGCGATGCATCGGCTTCCAACAACTACTCTGGAAATGCCACATCATTTAAGGTACAAGTTAATTTTGAAATCCCCATATTCAATGGTCAGATAGACGCAGATGCCATCGATAAATGGTTAAGTCTGCTAGAGGGTTATTTTTCTATTCATGATTTTTCCATTCGGGAAAATATTATTTTCGCTCTTCTCAAAATAGCCCCCACGTCAAGGACTGGCAGGGAACCTACTGCGAGCATAAGGATGAAAGTACAAGCTCACTATTTTCAGCCACACCCACTTGGAATTGATTCTAGGATGCCATCAAGGAGCAGTACTACCCTGTCAGAAGCTATGAGGATCAATACATAAAGTGGACCATGCTGCAGCAAGGAAGGGACCAAGATGTGCTGGAGTTCACCAATATTTTCCATACCCTTTGCACAAAGTTGGGTATCAAAGATTTAGAGCAGCATTTGGTATTCAAATACCACGGTTGCCTGCACAAGTACATCCGGGAAGAAATAAAATTCCTGAAAATATCCTCGCTCGGCACTGCATACAGATATGCCATCAGGGTTGAGCAAAAGTTTAAATAGAATAATTGAGACTTTGGATCTGTGAATTTGAAGCAAGGGAAGGGTGCCCCCAAATCGCAGAACAAAGGACAAGGCCAAGGCGGGGCGGCCCAAGACAACCCACCAAAGCTGTAAGCAAAAAACGACACCGCGAAACTGAAAAAGGACACAGGAAAGTGGTGTGAGTTCCATAAGAGTTCCACTCACAACACAAGTGAGTGTTGGGCCAAGCAGTCATTGGTGGTTGAGCTAAAGGTTTCATAATCTGATGCAGGTTCCAACTCTGAGTCAGAACCCGACAAGGGGAATGACAAAGGAAAGTAGATTATTGATGCGAAGCCCAACACCATCGTTGCCACCACAAAGATCCAGAAGGAGGAACTCAAAGATCCAAAGGAGGAGGAGCATCTCTTCCACTCCTAGATGTGGGTAAAGGGCTCCCCACTATAGTTCATTGTCGACAGCGGGAGCCAAAAGAGCCTCATTTCAGCAAAGGTCATGAAGTGGCTAGACTTACTGACCACAGCACATCCACAACCATACACCATCGGGTGGCTTCACCAAGGACAGGATCTTCGCGTGAGCCAGTAGTGTCGCCTTCCATACAACATCAAGCCCTTCACAGATGAGGTATTGTGTGACATTGCTCCCCTTGAAGTTTGTGATGTATTACTAGGACAACCATACTTGTGGAAGCGACATGTTGTGTATGAATCAAGGCCCCGTTCTGTTATTGTTACTTTGGGCACTAAGTTGTACAGTATATAGAAGGTAGCATCTCCTACCGCCATCTCTTTGATTACTACAAAACAATGCAGTAAGCTCATTTCCAAAACCTGGAAAGTTGTTTTCCTGATGATACATCCTCAAGGAAAGAAGATGATGGTGGCCATGACCTCCAGACAAGGCCCCTCCACAATACAACTACATATGGACAAGGTCGTGGAGGAGCACAAGGACATATTCACCACCCCCGTGGGGGTTCCTCTGCACTGTCAGGTCAAACACTCCATCGATCTAACCCCAGGTGTGTCGCTGCCCAATGGACCAATCTATCAAAACTCCATTCTAGAGAATGATGAAATCAAGAGGTAGATTCAAGAGTTGCTGCAGAAAGGTCACATTCATCCAAGTTCATCACCCTGTGGGAGCCCAATCATGTTGGTACAAAAGAAGGATGGGACTTGGAGAATCTGTATTGACTATCGGGCACTAAACAAGATCATTTTCCATAATAGGTACCCGATCCCATGGATTGATGGCCTCTTGGACCAACTGAAGGTGGAAAAATATTTCAACAAGATCGATTTGAAGTCGGGATATCACCATGTACCAATCGAACCCTCCAATGTGTGGAAGACTACCTTCAAAGCCAAGGAGGGCCTATTCGAATGGTTGGTGGTGCCTTTCGGATTGACGAATGCTCCTGCAACCTTCATGAGGCTAATGGATAACATCTTGCGGTCATTCACCAACTCATTTGTAGTGGTATACTTGGATGACATCCTAATCTTCAGCTAGAGTTTGGAAGAGCACCTCCACCACATCCGACATGTTCTCCAAACACTGCGGCAACACAAGTTATGTGCCACTTTGGAGAAATGAAATTTTGGCATGACCCTGGTTTAATATCTGGGATACATTATTGATGAATAGGGGGTGGATGTGGATCCATCCAAGATCCAAGTCATTTGAGATTGGCCATCTCCAACCACTCTGACAAAGCTTCGTAGTTTTCTAGCTCTTTCCAACTTCTACCGCAAGTTCGTGTTGGGATTTTCTCATATCACTTTGCCCTTGAGTCAAGTCACCGAGGGAGGAGCGAAAGCAAAATTCTTTTGGTTTGAATCTCAATAGAGGGCATTCATAGAGTTGAAAGATCACCTCTGCACGACACCCGTGCTCGCATTACCACACTTGCAACAACCATTTGAGGTCGAGGCATATTCCTCTGACTATGCTATTGGAGTAGTCCTTACCCAACATGGGCATCTAGTGGCATATCACAGTGAGACACTTTCAGACACAGTGCAAAAGTATCCCACTTATGACAAAGAGATGTATTCCATTGTGCAGGCCTGTGGACAATGGAAGCATTACATTTTGGGGAAGGAAATGATCATCCACACAGACCACTGACCCCTGTAGTTCATACAGAACCAAGGGAAATTGAAAAATTATCGCCATCAGAAGTGGACCACATACCTGCAACAGTTCCATTTGAATATCAAGTATAAGAAGGGTAGCACCAGTAATGTTGCAGATTGCCTCAGTCGACCACCAATCATGGCGTTAACCACTGTGCTCAACTCTTGTGAGCACGAAACTTCTGACTGGCCACTTCTCTACAAAAGCGACCCATAATTCAGCCACACATACCAAACACTCTTGGAGGGTTAGCATGTTCTAGAGTTTCACCTCTAGGATGCCCTGTTATGCCACCTGGGTCACCTTTGTGTTCTTTCAAGCGAGCGTGCCAAGATGATTTGGGAAGCACACTATAGTCAGGTTGTTGGACATTTCGAGGTCGAGAAAACAGTGACAGTACTACAAAAGTATTTCTATTGGCCGAATCTTCAACACGATGTCGGGAAGTACATCAGATCATGCATTGTCTACACCATTGCCAAACCGACCATCAAGAAGCAAGGCCTCTATACCCCACTGCCCACCCCTATTCGACCTTGGGAATCCATCTCCATGGATTACATGTCAAGTCTTCCTTCCACTAATCATGGAAATGACTGTGTTTTTGTGGTTGTTGGCAGGTTCTCGAAGATGGCCATTATGGCCACTTGCAAGAAGAATATCCCAGCAAAAGCCACTGCTATACTCTTCTTTGAACGAGTGTGGGTACACTTTGGGATCCCAGAGTCTATCATCTTAGATTGAGACAACAGGTTCCTCATTACATTTTGGTCCAATCTCTGGTTGATGCTTGACACCAAACTCACTAAGTCCACAACCTTCCATCCTCATATTGATGGCTAGAAAGAGGTTGACAACAAGATGATCATACACATTCTGTGCATGTACAACTCAAAGAATCCACACACATGGGATGAGAGCCTCCCCTATGTTCAACACAGCTACAATCGGGCTCTCCATAGCTTGACTGGACACAACCCTTTTCAGGTGGGCTTGGGATTCCAACCACTATGTCCCATTGATGTGGCCATGCCGTTTGCAGCTACTCACACAGATTCAGCTCATGTCCAATCCGAAACAGATAAGGAAAACAACTTCAATGAGCACATCCAACATATTTGCCAGTAGGTCCATGGCATTCTAGAGAAATAAAATTCCAAGTACAAGCAGCGACATCATCAACATCGGGTGCCACACAAGTTTCAGGTGGGTGACAAACTCTGGTTGCATTTGCAAAAGGAATGCCTTATCGGAGCCTATTGGAAACTCAGACCACTCCGATATGGTCCTTACACCATTACCAAGGCTGTGGGAGACAATGCATTTGAGCTCAGTATTCCCCTATTCCTTGGCCTACACCTAGTGTTCAATGTGGACTTCCTGCGGCCATACCTTCCACCATTACTAGACACATCCGACATTACAGAACAACTCACACCCACAGAGTTAAATCCAGATTGCATGGAACAAGCTACAACTGATCAGATCATGGAAACAAAGATCAAGCACACTCGCTAGCAGAATATCTATTATATCGAGTTGTCAAAGCAGGCCAACTCCTTCACCAAGGCAAGTGGCTCACCAAGGACCAAGTTCAGCAGAAGTTTCCTCATCTCATGGAGGAACTCAATGCAATGGGGACCACTGCTTCCTAATGGGGGAGGAATGATCCAAGTGGATATTGGTGGCCATGTACCAAGTCCACTTGGACCCCCACCATTGCTTCTTTCGGCTTTTCAGTTTCCTTAATTGTAGCACAGTTTACTATTTCTAGCAGTTTTTTGGGTCCTGAACTTTCGGAGCTGTTTTGAGGCCCTAAACGATGTTTTTTGGGAAAACTAGGAGCAACATGGGTCCATGGACCGATGTTGCAACATGGGTCCATGGACCGATGTTTCTCTTCCCAAAATTTTAGTTGTCGAATAGATCTTTCTAACGAGATACTATGCACGTCAAACGGAGATCGTACACCAAAGTTACGACCCTAGGAAGTTGATGTACCAATTTACCCAAATGGGGCCCACAGTTTGGCATTTCATCTTCTAGGGTTAGGTTTTTGGATGTTTAGGGTTTTCCATTGTTTCTCAACAATAAATAGGCCTTCGAGCCTCATTGTAACATAGTTCAGAGACAGGTAGCCACCACATCTCTTCTCAGAGATAAGCTACCATTGTTGTAGCTGGTTTATTTCCATTTCTATTTGTAGGCATATTTCAGTATTTTACATTAATGTAATGAAGTATTATTCCTGCTACATCTTTGTGTATGTGGTTATCTCTGTATTTTGTTGCATTCCTACTTAAATCAGGATCAGTAGAAGATTATAATTGAGATTGGCATCAACAATTTCTACTTCGACTTGCACTGTCTTGCCTTCTAGGTTGATGGCAAGGTTAGGTAAGACACCGAAGGTTCGCGAATCACACCCATCGAAAGCTTCCAAAGTATTCGGAGACTGGTTTAGTGCAGGGGAACCAATAGCCTTCCAACATGCAGTTGACATGATGGAGGTGGAAGCACCTTCATCGATGACAGTGCGGTGGATGGTCTTCTCATTAATGATTACCTGAATAAGAAAGGAAATCTAATGAGGGCGCTATGGAACATGGTTCTCCAGATCGAAACATATCAAATTGGAATTGGTGGGATTGATGCCCCCGATAGATGACAGCAAAGATTTCCATTGTGATGGGCAGCTTTGGAGTACCTCGAGAGCCAACATGGTTGATGATGCCTAAGCCAAATCCTCAACAATATTGTAATGCTGAGCAACTCGGGTGTTGGGATTATATGAGGATTTTCATAGCACACCTCGAGAGGGTGGCTGCCTAGTGGAATCAGGGTTAGGGTGCTCAATTTGCAAAGGGCCAAAACTTGGGGTAGAAGAACAATGTGCAACTTCTTTCTCTTTCCCAGCTATTGGAGCTGGAGTTTGATAGTATTTTGATCGGGTAGCCACATTAATGGGCATGCTCATCATGAAAACTTGAGATCCAGAGGAAGTAGATCGGTGTTGTTCTACCATTTGACTCTACTGAGACGGAAATGGCTCTTGGAGGACAACACAGGTCCCTTTGAGAAGGCAACTAACTTCGGATCATCAAGGACAATCCTTAGTGTAGTGATCCTCCTCGCAAATGAGGCAGGGATACTTAGGTTTCTGTTGCGAAGATTTGCCAACACACGATTTGGGAGGACCCTGTTTCGGGGCATCAGCTTTAGCTTTACCTTTGCCTTTCTTTTTTCCTTTCGAGGATTTGTCCGCTGTGGTGGACTGGATGACGTGGACCTTTAAGGTTTTACCAAGGCCAGGTGGATTATGAGATGAACTATTAGGAGCAACATTTGAGACTGACTTCAGTTTGGAAGAAGTTTTAGCAGGGGTCTTGGATATTGAACCAATAAATCCATCAATGGGAGGAGAAACTGGTGACTTTGATGTTGCGGGATTGGATGATGGTCCTGGAGCATTGGGTAATAACTTGTATAAAGTGCCAGACTGAGAGTAAACTAGATCCAAGTATCGGGAACGAGTGATGGCCTGCTCTTTAGTAATGCATCCACCCATAGCTATATCATGAGAAATTGGGGCTACGAATGATTTGGTAAAACATTCAGTGAGCAAGTAATCAACAATCTCGAAGTTGATCAGGCAACGTCTACATCTCCATTCATGGATGTGATCAGAGATGTGTGTTGCAGTATCTTGCTTCAGCAATGTGAGCAAATAGGTGCCAGTTTCATAGTGAATCGACAATTGAAAATGTGTGAGGAAAGCCATCGCTAAAGAGTGAAAGTCATGGTAAGTACTTTGAGGTAGCTCGATGTACCATTTCGCTGCAACACCCGTGAGGGTTCATTGGAAAATACGAAGACGAATGGAATCGTCCATGTACGAGTTTGACGAGCACCATAGGTGATATGTCATCACATTGGCCTAAGGATCTTCTTTAGCTTTTCCATCGAACTTTGGGCAATCACTTGGTATCTTGGATGACACCGGAGGCCAGTACGATGAATGAAGGATCGGATCATTCGTAAGGCGTAATCCATCTGGCAACTCAAGTGTAGCCAAGAAAGGTAATTGAGTGTTAAAAGACCTGGGAGATTGATAAGTGGGCCCATAGGGAGGAGCCCATCCCTACAGGTAAGGATTTTGGCCCCATAGTGGGGGATTTTGGCCATATGGCATCTGAGGTTGCCCCCATTGCAAATTACCTTGACCATAGGGAGGATTTTGACCTTGAATACCTTGAAATTGTCCAGGCATAGGTTGTTGATAGGCAATGTATGGGTTAAAAGGTTGTTGAGCCTATTGACCTTGGAGATATGGATATGGGACCTGTTGTCCTTGAACATAGGGTTAATGAACCTGTTGTCCCTGAACAAGAGGATTCTAGACCTATAGTCCTTGGGCATAAGGTTGATACACTTGTTGCCCTTGGACGTAGGGTTTTTGTACTTGGTGCCCTTGTCTAGCAGTATTCTATACCTGTTGACCTAGGACAAGAGGGTCATGGGCCTGCTACTGCAGGACTTGACCTTAATCCTGCCCCTGCAAGGGTTGACCTTGTTAGTATGTATACTAGGGTTTTTGCTGCCCTGGTTGGTTTTGCTATTGCAAGGGTTGACCTTACAGTTGAAAAATTTGTCCCTGGGGTTGCAAAGGTTGGCCCTGCGACGGTATGGGTTGAGGTGTGCAGAGCATATTGCATCTGCTACTGCGTGGCTTGCTGTAACTATTATAAGGATTGACCTTGTGGTTGTTGCAGGTGACCTTGCTACGGGATAATTTGACCTTGCTATTGTGCAGAGAGCCCTTGCTACAACAAAGGTTTCCCTTGCGGTAACAAAGGTTGTCCTAGTTGTTGTAAAGGTTGTCCTTACTATTGCAAGGGTACTTGAACAGTGCCTGGGAAATTACCGAACTGAATCTAGCCGTAGCCAGGTTGTATGTACTCCCCAGATTGGAGGGTGTAAGGTTGATTAACCAATCCTTGAGAACCATATGGAACATAAGGATTTTGGTATTGGACCTGAGCCCCATAGGGCTACTGATACTGAACATTACTTGATCCAGACAAACCAATGGGATTTGACCCTGTTGGTACTGTACATTGCTTGATCCAGTAGGATTAGCAAGGTTATAAATAATACCAAAAGAGGGTTGGTTTATACCAAGCATGTGAGCTTGTGGGCCAGTTACATTAGTTGCACCTGACACCATAGAAACATTTAAGGTATGGCCCCCAGGTTGTGGCACAATTTGGCCACTGACTAATGGGATAGAGGAATTGACAGAGACAATCTTTGAAACTGTCGGTTGTGACTGACGTGTAACTAGGATCGATGATACAAGAGTATTCGAAATGGTGGGTTGCATCGGGATTGAAGTAACAGCCTGTTGGGAAGTCATGTTCGTAACGACTAGACCTAATGTAGGCCTGATGCCCGAAGCCCATATAGGATTATGGTAAAGTGATGAGGCACTAAGTGTACCTGAAACCAAGTGTGTCAAAGACATGTAGTTGGGTGGAAAACTGGTGGGAATACCTTCTGAAAAAGGGAAACCCTCAGGAGGAAATTCCAATTGCAATTCTTCCCCTTCAAGAGTGTGTGCAGTAGAAACTTTGGACTCATTCAGAGATGTGACTGGAGCATTGCCTTCAAGTTCCATGTTTGAAAACAAACGACAACGAATGGACAAACATGTACTAGGGGATAGTTCCAAAGGAACACTCAGCTAGTCGTATGAACTGTAAGGACACTGTGGTGATATCTCAACAACATCAAACAGATGGTTCGAAAGATAGATAACCAGTCCAAACTGACCATTAGCGGTCAGTGAGTTCTTTGGAGTTTGAATGGGATTGTTCGGAGATTCCGGGCCAAGATCAGTAGATGACCCTATATCGAAAGTAGGTGGAGGACGAGATGACAATGGTTGAACACTCAAAAAAATTGTGAGTTCGACATTTTGGTCCTCGAGTGACTCTAATAACTTAGGAAATGGGTCCTCAAACAATCTTTCAGACAGAGGAAAGGAAGAGGAATTGGGTGAACCAGATGGTTTAGCCATGATGACCTTCTCTTAGTCGACGGAACAAATAACTTCAAGGCTTTAAAATTTCATTTTAAGGGAACTCACGATTTGGTCAAAAATACTAACAGGATGTTTTGGATCATTGGCAATCAATTATTAAGATGCATAAAAGACTGATGCTCTTTCATTTTTAAGAGTCGAGAAAGAAATAAAGATGACTTTATCACTTTCGATTGGAAACAAGCTCAAAAGGACAAGTGCTCGAATTTTCTTTTAAGTTTAATGAGTCAAAAAGATCAAATGACTGCTCTAGATGATCTAGGTAAACAAGATAACCAGGCAACCGTGAACTGTGGAATACCTTCTAGAAAACTAAGAAGTACGAGCAGGCAATCTCCCTAAATGTTGTGTTCAGTGTATCACGTTTGCAAGATGGCCGACTCAACTTCCTAAGGATAAAAGGACTGCAGCCTAGTGGGGTCTCTTGTTATATACTCGACGGTACGGGGAGCACAAATCTGTACTAGCGCTGTCTAATGCCGAAGCTAATGACAACTGCTAGGTTTAAAGACGCCAAAACATGTCTCTAGCCTAGACCTTCTAGATATGATCATTAATGTCAAATGCACCTTAGGTTAATTGAATTCATTTTAAAGTTCATCTTGAGTTAAGTTTTAGTTTTCAAGTCTTAGCAATGCTACTCGAAAAACCTCAAATGCAACTAAATGAATGAGACAAGACCCTTTCAATTCGATGAACTTCCTACATTAGAGAGGGTAGAAACTACTCAATCAAATCCAAACAATCAAGCAACTAAAAACGAAACGATCTTTCACTACCTTACTTTTTTAAAATAAATTAATGAAAAATGCATTCCAATTCCTAATTTCCTGACAAGCACTTATCTATTAGTCCTTTCAGAAGAAAAAAATTTCTTCCCTTTTCAAATGCTAATGCAATTTTAGTCTTTTAAAAGATGCAAATTATTGTAACATAATGATGCAACAAGCTAGAATTTCATACTTCTTCATGAAACAATGAAACAAGATTTCGCATACAGTCTTTTAGAGAAAAAGTTCTCGAGACAATAAGCTCTTGAAGCAGATGAAAACATCAAAAGAGAAGTTCATTCAGATCAATGAAACACCGACTTTACCAAACACAAGGCCAACAATGTAATCTATGCTGGAAAAGAAACGTTTAGGCAAGTAAACAAAACTTTTTCAAACTTGTGAAAAAAGAGGTCAATGTCGTAAAAAGGACCAAAAACAAAATGCAAAGAGTAAACACACCTACAACTCGACTTAGTGATTTCACAAATTGTTGAATGGGCGACCAACTAGATGCCCTTATGTCGCTGGCCACTCAATGACTCAATCAATCAAGTAGAAAGATGACAAGACAACAAGAAAAAAACCAAATGAAAAGTAGCTTTCTAATTAGGGATAAAATGGTCAAAAAGGCTTACGGGGTCAAAACCACAAGAGCATAACACACTGGCCAAGATTGGGGTTAAGCCCTAATCTCCACTTACAGGCATCAGCGTGACTTCCTAACTGAAAACAAGCGCCAGAGGCTGGCTGGCGCGACTGTCAGCAGATTAAGCGTGTTGATTGAGGTAGCTAAGGAAAAAAAAAATTTGAAAACAGGGACCAAATCTGCTACTATGAATTTTAGACAAACCAGTAAACAGGAGAAAAGAAACAGAGCCAAAGGGAAAACATGAAACTAGAAAAGTTCTCACGAAATCATGAAATCCAAGACAACAAAAGGATTGGGATCCCCAGTGGAGTCGCCAATTTGTGGTGAAGTAAAATTATAGGTTTGGACACAAATGAATTCCTCTAGCCCGATAATGGGTCTAGCCATAATAGATACATTCTATGGAAGATTTCCTTAGGTTAGAATCAATCAAGAGGGCCTACCTCTTGGTCACTTATCCTTCTTGATGATGTTCTCCTTTGCTCACTCCAACAATCTCTCGCTTCCTTCTTCAAGTTCCTGAAACAAGTAAACAACAACACACAAACATAATAATAGAAAAATTGCAATTCAACCTACTTAACAAGTCAAGAAACATTAAGACATGAATATGTAATATTACAAAAACATGTAGGAAATCAAACGATAGTTTCATATATTAATATCAAAGAGAGATTACAACCATTCATCTTGACGTTGTAATCTTCCTCTGACAAGACCAGGTTCCCACACACTTCTGCTAGCATTCCATGATGGCTTCAAATGACAATACTTTTAAAGCTCTTCCCTTTAGGCTTCACTCCAAACCAAAACACACTTCTCCCTCACACAACTAGATAGCTACAACTAGTAATAGCTTGCCTATCTACTCCAAACCAAAATAGCTTCAACACTCAACCATAACTCTGCAACTATAACACTCACACACTAGTTTGTGCCTGTGAAGAAGGGAGGTTTATATAGGAAATATGGATGGAAGATGGATCCTCTTCTCATGGGAGAAGGACTTATCCTTTGAGGTAGTTCCATCATTATAGGGGAAAGGAGCCCAAAATGTCATCCTCGACCCCATCTGGCCAAACCATTCACTAGACTTTTGTTACGGAGCTTCTAGAGTTGGAAGATTTGGCTCTAATTTAAAAAAAATTCCATAATAGGACCGGTGGGACTGGAACACATCTCAGTCGCTCTGGTCAGCGCGAGGAGTAGTGCTAATCTCTACACATCGACACAGGGAAGATAAAGGCCATTAGCGTCGGTCTTGTAAACTGGGAAAAACGGAAGTTTCAAGGGGAATGGTGCAAAAGGGAAATGATCTGCTCATGAAGAGGGACACAATGGGAGTTTCTTCATGAAGACAAAGCATGTGGGGTTCACTGTAGAGGTCCTCCAGGATCAAAGAACAAGGAGTATAGGGATAGTGACACAATTTTGTGTAGCAGGTTTCCATTCCCAACCCATTACAGGAAATTGTTGATGGGCGCCTATTGCATTGAGCAGGTAGGAAGACATGAAGAATCTTGCTTGTTGATCCTTTGGTAGATTCTGGGCATTCGATACATGCACTTTTAGCTGGACAACTAACATGTCGGACCAGTTGAAAAGTTTTCCTTCACTTTCCAGCTAATCGAACATAACAACCCAACTCTGCAGTAAGG
Organism: Pinus taeda; assembly: GCA_000404065.3. Taxonomy (NCBI): domain Eukaryota; kingdom Viridiplantae; phylum Streptophyta; class Pinopsida; order Pinales; family Pinaceae; genus Pinus; species Pinus taeda. Next base: position 85,572 of record APFE031181651.1, read on the forward strand.
TCTCCGTACTCCCTTGGCCATACAAGCATCATGCAAATATGACCAAGAATTGGTAAGCCTTCCTGAGTGTCTTTGTCTTGTAGATTTAGTTGGGTTTTGTCCTGAACTTTGATGGCTCCCTTACCCAATGCTTCAAGATGTCTCTTGTATTTCTGTTGTTGTTGGGAGTGTAGAACGGTGCATCCATCCTGTTCACCAGCTGCAGCAAATGTTATATATGTTGATAATCTTATGTCCTGAAGGTAGCAAGCTCTACTCCACTGACACTGATCAATATCATCGTCTCAGGATCAGTGTGTGAGACAATCCAATGGATCACGTCTGCGCATGAGAAGGTGGGATATTTTCATGCAACCTTGTACAATCCTGACTTATGAATATTGACATAGACTTGTCGGTCCTCCAGATTCTCCTCAAAGTTGCCTGCAAATATAGTGTTGATGTCTTGCCATGTGATCTTGATGTCTTTCTCAATGAACATGTGTGTGTATGTGTACACGGGCAAGCTCATAGACACCTACTCAACCACATCCCTAGTACTGCTTCCAACTGTGTCTTTTGATCTAGCTCCCTTGGAGGCCATGTTACCTGTACTGCTGAGAAGTTGGTCAAAAAAACATGTGGTACCTGGAGATAGAGAAGACACTCACAGCAAGGCAATGTCAGCTAAAAATATAAAGCAACTCAAGAATCAATTGGGCAACAAACTAGGCAACTGTTGGGCAATATTGTGTAGCATTGACTCTGGGAGGCTGGGAGACTACCAGTTGGAACTCCACATTACGTAGTCTCAACTGCCAGTGAGACTTACTACTGACTGGAACTATGTAGAGCGCAATCCATAGAAGCTGACTACTGACTGGAACTGCACAATGCACAATTCAGTCAGGCTAGGTTGCTTGATGGAACTGTGTATTGCGTAGTTCTAGCAGGCAGGATTAGCACACTTCCTCCTAGAATTCTACAAAGAATAGCTAGGAGCCAATGCGGACAACCTTTGTGCAATTCCTAGAGGTAAGGCAGAGCCTTGATTGGATTTGTGTACAAATATGGTGTAGATCTGAGCCAATAGACATGCATGAAATTCAGATAAGTGCATAAATCAGTTAAATGACAAAACCATGAAGCTCATGAACAAAGTTGCTGCAACGACGACTATGGAAAGGTAATGAAAAACTCAAAACAACACTTCTACAACTTAAAAAACATTGAAACACCAGCGGTCGTTCAATAATACAAGGAAAATCGCACTCAAACAAGCTGAGAAATAAAAGGTGACAGAAAAAGTGGCAAAAGACATGAAAAGAAAAACTTACCTGGAAAAGTTGTGTCGACTGGGCCAAAGGTTATTAGATGCCTCAGGAATGCCAGAGCTCCAAGATCAAATGTGAAGAATGAGCTCTAAGGTGTCCATTAAATAGATTTGGTGAACTTAGGGTTTATGACGCGCATGCCACAAATCTAGGAAAAAGCGACACTTGGTGGGAAGTTTCTAAAATCAACTTTGCATGTATCTCTCAATGCTAAAAATAGATCCCTAAAATCTAGGGATGATTTTTCACTTTTTTTGTTTTTTCTTTTTCGAAAAAGTTGCCCGACATGCAAGGAAGGATTGCACAACTCTGGAGGGAATTGGGCAACCTACCAGCACATGCAATGCACATTCATTGAGGGAAAAGCTTATGTGCTGTTTCTGGGCATAGTGGTCAATGCTAGCTGGCTAGCTCTGCGCAATTTGCAAGAGAAAGGTTGTTGGCCTACTCTGTGCATTTCTAGAGAGAAGTGTTGGCTCGCCTACTCTGCGCAATTTTCCAGAGCAAGGTTGGCTGGCCTGCTCTGCATAATTTTTTAGTGCAAGGCAACTACTGGGTTTCTCTGGGCAATTCCTAAGGGGAAGGAAGACTACCATTCAAGATTGCGTCGTTTTTCCGGATAGCACAAAGACCGGATGTGAACCAAGTGTTGGGTCAGCTTGTGGTTGGTTCACAGAACAAGTGAACACAAGTTGTTAAGCGAAAAATAAAATCAAATGAATACAAATACCTGATCAGTGCAGGATAGTTGTTATGATTTTGTGGAGGGAGGCTCTAAAGGAGGGTGGTTATAGCTACTGCAACAACAACCAACTCACAAATTTATATATCAACGACTTAAAAATTATCCCCTTCAAAGGGGAGACCTCCTTTATATTACATAAATGAACAGTTCTTGGATGATTCAACTAACAAGACCTCCTTTGTACATATAGGAGTTTAAGGGGTCACAATATAATCAAAGCCTACATAACAATAATAATGTAAGTGCACGGCAATAACAATAGTGGGATTCTATAGGGCACAACAATAATAATATGGGGCCCACATGGGCACAAAAATAACAATAACGGGGATACACTAGTATTATATGGAATTAAGATAGACATCTCATACACTGTTCCTTACAAAGACACGATAGAAAGTGAATATATTATCATACTTTCCAAAAGCATAACCATTCAAGATATTCACACCTACTCAAAATTGTAGCGAAACAATAAACCAACTAAATCCGTACACCAAACACAACAAAATACGTTCAAGCATTAACTCAAACCATGAGGAGAAACCCAACCATCCATTCTATTACTTCATTAGATATCAAAAAATGCGTCAAGTGCTACAATGCAATAATTGTACAGTTAGGCTCACTAGCCATTAATCTTGCACAATGTACAAAAAGAAACATACATGTTTAGTAGAACCATCCAACATTCATTATATATATATATATATATCTATATATATATATAATATATATATATATATATATCCCCACTTTAAAATCAAGGTTGCATATCGATTACAGACTCAGGCATTGAGGCTTAAGACTACAGACATGCATAAGACAAAAAACATATGCAGAGCAATAATCCATGCCTTCAACAATTATTGACCTGTTGCATCCTTCACTAAGAAAGATTTTAACCTATGATCCATCTCGAGCATTCCCTTTTATCTCTTCTTGGAGGCTCCTTGAACCTTCTCAACTTTCTCCTCCATCACTCCAACTGTCCCGTGGGCTATTAGGATATTTCTAATACCTTCCTAATTTTACCCATTTATGCTTAACTGCCTTTGGAAATATCTTTTGTCTGTTTGCTCCACTCCGCCAACCTTCCTTTACATACAAAATATCGCTAACTTCTTCCCTGCCATGACAACCCTCTCTTACTTCGTCATTGCTGCAAAATTCTAACTACCTATCCATACTCACACATGTCCCCTCTCTCTAGACATTGGCATTCCCTTCCTCCGTGACGTCTCCTTGCATTGTGCCTCTTCCTCCTGTGTCAACTTCCTCTGTTGTGCACCGTCTACTCCTCCTACACTCCTATATCCTATTGCACAGTCCTTCACTTATCAAAATTTAACAAAAAAATTCTGGACTCCAACAATATCTATGTGTATGCATTTTATTTCATAGGTAGTTCATGCAAACCTTGCCCCCACCCCCTGCGAGGGAGTGTTGATATAGTGGTTCACACCTACTATGAAATTTCACTTCACATTTGTTTTACGCTATATTGAGCGTAAGTTTGAGGAACATATCCTAGGAGGCCACATCGAATTGTAGGTTAAATCACTAGGCTAGAGACCCAGTTTGAGCTAAAGGGAATTCAGGGCATTGTCAAGGCAACTCGAGGTAGTGAAGGGGAAAACCTAAGGCCAATGCGGTTTTCATATAGGATAGACCTGGCTAGACGTTTTCAAGTGTGATCGTAGCTCGATCATCCCAGGTGTGAACCTGTATATAGGGAGAGTCGAGGCGATGTATCCCCTGTGTGAGCACAAGAGTGAGAGGAGAACCTTGACTGTGGAATATTCTCACATGACTAGAGGTAGATTTGCAATGGAGTATCATCCCAAGGCCTTCTTTATTAATCATCAAAAGTATGTGAAATATCTAGTGTAGGGTCAAGAGCTGAGAAACATTGAAGTCGTAAGCCCAATAGACTTTGGGTGCGAAAAGGACATTCAATGAGGAGGGATTTTAATTTTAAAATCGGAACCTTGAGGGGGGAACATGATTTAAAGATTTTTTATTTTTTTAAATTAAACATTTAAATCTCACAATTCCAATTTGTAGGGAGTTTCAAAATTTTGGGATTTAAAGGCTTTAGCCCCAACACTTGATCACCTGGATGATGGGAGCAATGACTAGGAGGTTGGCCAAAAATCACTTAACTTTGCAAGGTAGGATGTATTTGGTCTATCAATGATCATGTGTTGATACATCCAATTATCATGCTCACAAGCTATCAATTCAATCTCCCCTCCTAGTGCTAACAGAAAGTGACAAGGCTATTACTTGACGCGGAGTTCTTCTTGTCAAGCAACTATGCTATATTGGTTCATTGGGATAACAGGCATCAAGGTATCGAGTGAATAGGAGGTGAAGGGGAAGTATCAAAACACTAATATTAATTAGACTTGCTGACATGTGACATGTTGATTGTCGATTGTTGGAGAAATGCTTGTGAAATGTCTACATCTTGTCGTATATTAAGGTCCCATGTTTGCATTGGAGGATTGTTGATGAATCGCCTGATCTCTAATACCTGACATCTCGGTTGCCCGATATCCAATTGGTAATAATTTGTTGCATGAGTAACACACTTTTCTCCAATAGTTGGTATTCTATTACATGTTTAGTGAATTCCATTAGTATTTAGAGTTGTCCACACTTGCACACCTCTTTCTCACTCAAAACCCCAATATCGGATAGCCAAGAACTTGATATGATATTGTTAAATGACAACAACTAGTTCATGTATGTTGCTTTACTTAACATCATCAATAATCACAACAAGAACACAACCCATCCTTCAAATGATGAAAATGAGTGGAATCCCTTACAATTATTTCTTAAAGATTAAATTGATAGTAATATTATAGTCACAACATCTATAAAGATTATTCAACTATAAAGTGAGCTTCTCTAACTTCTATTGATGCTTGAAATTCCCATTTCAAAAAACATTCTGCAAACAATAAATATTACATCCCATACATGACATTGTAATTCCCGATCACTTTAACTTGTCACTTCATAATTATATATGCATATTTTCTTGGTGAGAATTAATCTCGAAAAACGATGGAAAATTGACTCCTCTTCAATCTAAGACAACAATTTCTTGGCAATTTTTATTATCACTTCTTATAAATCAATAAAAAAATGGAATTTGCATTTTAAAAATATAAAATTAACTTTTTATTTTTAAACTATTCCAATTAAATATTTAAAATTTATTTAAATATAAACTTTATTTAAAAAAATAAATCAAATTTTGTAAAATTAATTGAATTCAAATTGAACTAAAAAGTAAACCCAAAATACTCAAACTTAAAAACCGAAACGGAAAGTTAATTTTTTAAATTCAATACGTATTGAAAAAGTTGATTTTTCATCCAATGAGCTTCAATTTTGACTTCGTCACCCTAATATACGCACATATCCAGGATTTCACGTTACTCGATGAATCCACACGTCCTATGAACGCGAATTTGCAGCTCAGTGATGAATGGGAAATTAATGGGCGATGACGCATCTTGGGCCTACAATGCGCTGTTTCCAGACCTAACTTCGTTATGGAATTTGAGATAGTGTCAAATTAATAGAGTAACTCATAGACAGTTACGCCACAATTAATGAGCAGGGGCCGTATATGCTTATGGGTGAATAACCTATTTGTTTAATGGTGGATATATACGGCTTACAGTTAGTGTTGGATTTAAGCAATTAAATTATTTAATAATGGAGATATACAACCATGCACATTAATTGCAATGCATTGCATTGTAGCCAGCTAGATAATCCTTGCCCAGTGAAAAAGTGAGAAAAGTGTCAAACTCAAAACAGTTTGAATGAGACAATGAGCAGAGTCCCAAAAGCATACTCGTGACTCTGGGATTTTGCAGTTTGGCATGATTATGGCAGGCATACTTGGGAGATCTGGCTGTTGTTTTCTGCACTTCCATTAACAAAGAAGTGGCTAGCTTCGTGTGTTCTTTTCCTTTATTCTATACTGTTCTTCCTTAAACCATCACTGCTCTCAAACAATTCTGATTCATAGGAAGTGGCAGACTCCAAACAGCTGCAGTGCAAATTCTTCAAGCCTGAGTTGCAAGTATGCTAATATCAGTAAACCAAGATACTTGTATCTTGGAACAAGCTTCAAAATAAATGGATGATAAGTTCCAGCATATGTGCTTTCTATCATAAACAATTATAAACCATCACCATTATATGGATTGCAAATGAGCTGATAAGCATAGCTCTTTCAAATTTGGTAGCTTTTATTTTCCTAGTATTCTTTATAATCATATAGATTTGGTGTATGTTATCTCTCTGTTGGGAAGAGAAAAGAGGTGCATTCATAAAACTATTTAATTATTAAAGGTCTATAAAATTTACAAAATTTACAGGGTTGAAACTTTGATGCAATTGATAGTTATTATATTAATTAATATTAATTATTATGATTAAAATCACATATTAAATTAAATTAGTATATAAGACATCTTTATTTATAACACAAAATCCACTTCTAAGCAATAATTTAACCAATACCATTTACAAAATTTAAATAGTCCAAACTTGAAATAACTACTAATCATCGCATCAATTAAAATTATGTGGCATATATTTTTTAGGAATTGTCTGAGGTAACAATTTCAGCAATGCGAATCTTGCTATTATATGTATATTGTTTTCCTTAAAAATCTGAAACTAAGGGTTTTTTAAATAGTTAAAATGGATTAAAAGTTTCCAAAACTTTTAAAACATTCAAAATTCTAAAACTTAACCCAGGAATCTCCAAAAATTTCTACTAAATTTCATCAAAATTCTATCAGAATATTTTTCCCAATGAAAAGCATTTCTTTTTCAGCAAAGTTTGCAAAAGTAGTCTAAAATTCAAGCTTCCCTGGATCTAGATTAGTTGCGGCGAGCCTGCTGCATCAAAGAATAATTGTTGATTTTTTAAATGAACTTCACAATCTTTCAAGGATATACAATCTTTCAACAGGATAAATACTGAACATGATCTTTCAACAGGATTTTTTAAATGAACTTCACAATCATTTCTTTTGTTTTATATAAATGATTCGCATGTACTTCGAATAAATGTATTACCAGGCACCCAGCTATTTACATCGTCGAGGTGCATCATCCGGAAGCATTTGGCTGAACAACTTGGGATCACATCGCAGCTCCCTTGCTTTTAATAGTTTGTTTCTTCATAGTATTGCAGCAATCTAATTTAACTTAGATTTGATTGCTGTCATAATTTTCCTTTCATCGAAGCCAATTGTGTAGAGCTTTCAAAAATTCTAAAACATTGAAGAAACTCTACCACGTTTTCTTCCAGCAAAACAGCTACAACAACATAATAATCAACTATATAATAATTAATGGTGAAAACTTGCACAATCAGAAAATTGAATTTATTTGTTACCCATACCAGACTGGTGTATCACAAATTGGGCCATGAAGTCAAACCCTATCTTCCATGGACTTGAGCCCTCAGTTCCTAAACTTCCAATTCGTTGATTTTTTTTTTGATTTTGTATCCTGAAAATGCACAAGCAAGCAGCAGACATAATGGAAATTTAGTCTTAATGTGGTGTAACAGTTAAGTAGGGAGATTTGTTTCGGCAAGTTAGGTGATCCAATCCCAAACAAAACATATATATACCTGAAAACTGCTCCATTTCTTCAGTTGAAAAATAAAAATAAATAATGAAAAAACTTATTGCCATGGATTGGGCTCAGCGCTTCCCTGCCGAGATCCTAACCGAGATCCTAAATCTCGACACAAAGTAGATAAGTAATTGCGTGATATTATCACATCTTCCATATATTATTTTCTAGATCAATTGAATTCTGCTGCAAGTTATTTTACTGGTCAAGAAACAATGTGCTAGTCGAGGAAAGAAAGCGCAAGCCTGCAAACCCTCCACGCTCATTTCAGTTTTCAGATCCATAAATTCCGTGTTTGATTGAAACTTCCGAATTAACCTGAGAACTTGCACAAGCATTGTTGCCCGTGCAGATGACATGAAACTCTACAAATTTTGCAGTCAATGTTCAGCCCAAATTAGATATGTCCTTGTAAGTACCCCATGTAGTGCAGTTTGTGCCAAAAAAACTGCACATCTGAGCAATGGGGACTGTGTCTATCAATAGAAGCACATCTGAGCAATGGGGACTCTCTCTATCAAATTAATCTTTAACAAAAAGGCAGATCCAAAGAAATTGAAGAAATGGCATTCGATTCAACGAGAAACTTATGTGTCTGAGCGTGGAGGGCTTTGGGAACGCTTACCCTTTCTTTCCTCGAATGGCACTTTGTTAGTTGCAGTATCCAAACCTTAGTAGATCTGTTCTAATTGCTCTGCAAACTGTAATGCTTACAGAGAAATCCAGTTGACATCCCCTTTCGAAATACTTGTGTGCAAAATATTTCAGGAGAATTGAAGGCACCAAGAAGGATTAGGTAAAAGGAATTCGATGACACCGATGGATGTGGACAAAGACGGATGAATAGAAAGGGAGTTGTCTATAATGCGATTTTTTGGAGATTCCGGCGACGGAATCCGGCGGAAGAAATTGAGGTTAAATCTTGATTTGTTGTAGTTAAAATGGTTTTTTAACTGCATATTTGGATTCAGCACCCTGCAAAACCCCTGGGACGCTTTGATTGTGCAGAAACTAGCTATCAAACTTGCGATTCCAATAAATTGCTACCGGATTTTGACCGGAAAAAACCCATCGGAAAGACCTTCAAAAAATCGCATTATAAACAACTGCAATAAAAAGAAATAAAAGGCGAAATCGAAGGGGAAAGAGCATGCATTTAAATACAGGAGGAAGACCATAAGTCTGCCATTTCTGTGTCGCTTCCAACGCTGTTGGTCTTTCTTTTCCTGGGGTAAGTGCGTGCCCTCAATGACCCCATGGGAAAGACAAAGAGAGGCGCAAGATGGACGGCAAACTATTTCACCGTCTTTCTCAATCACGCGTGGAATTTCAATTTCAAATAGCATTTAAATCATCAAAGTCATCAAAATCAAAATCACTTGGCAAGTCACTTAAGTTGTGCCACATTTAATTTTTGCATTTTGTATCCTGAAAATGCGCATGCAAGCGGCAGACATAATGGAAATATAGTCTTGTCCAATCCCAAACAAAACCTATATATACCTGAAAACTGCTCCATTTCTTCAGTTGAAAAATAAAAATAAATAATGAAAAACTTATTGCCATGGATTGGGCTCAGCGCTTCCCTGCCGAGATCCTAAATCTCGACACAAAGTAGATAAGTAATAAGTAATTGCGTGATATTATCCCATCTTCCATATATTATTTTCTAGATCAATTGAATTCTGCTGCAAGATTTTACTGGTCAAGAAACAACGTGCTAGTCGAGGAAAGAAAGCGCAAGCCTGCAAACCCTCCACGCTCATTTCAGTTTTCAGACACTTAAATTCCGTGTTTGATTGAAACTTCCGAATTAACCTGAGAACATGCACAAGCATTGTTACCCGTGCAAATGACATGAAACTCTACAAATTTTGCAGTCAATGTTCAGCCCAAATTAGATATGTCCTTGTAAGTACCCCATGTAGTGCAGTTTGTGCCAAAAAAACTGCACATCTGAGAAATGGGGACTGTGTCTATCAATAGAAGCACATCTGAGCAATGGGGACTCTCTCTATCAAATTAATCTTTAACAAAAAAGCGGATCCAAAGAAATTGAAGAAATGGCATTCGATTCAACGAGAAACTTATGTGTCTGAGCGTGGAGGGCTTTGGGAACGCTTACCCTTTCTTTCCTCGAATGGCACTTTGTTAGTTGCAGTATCCAAACCTTAGTAGATCTGTTCTAATTGCTCTGCAAACTGTAATGCTTACAGAGAAATCCAGTTGACATCCCCTTTCGAAATACTTGTGTGCAAAATATTTCAGGAGAATTGAAGGCACCAAGAAGGATTAGGTAAAAGGAATTCGATGACACCGATGGATGTGGACAAAGACGGATGAATAGAAAGGGAGTTGTCTATAATGCGATTTTTTGGAGATTCCGGCGACGGAATCCGGCGGAAGAAATTGAGGTTAAATCTTGATTTGTTGTAGTTAAAATGGTTTTTTAACTGCATATTTGGATTCAGCACCCTGCAAAACCCCTGGGACGCTTTGATTGTGCAGAAACTAGCTATCAAACTTGCGATTCCAATAAATTGCTACCGGATTTTGACCGGAAAAAACCCATCGGAAAGACCTTCAAAAAATCGCATTATAAACAACTGCAATAAAAAGAAATAAAAGGCGAAATCGAAGGGGAAAGAGCATGCATTTAAATACAGGAGGAAGACCATAAGTCTGCCATTTCTGTGTCGCTTCCAACGCTGTTGGTCTTTCTTTTCCTGGGGTAAGTGCGTGCCCTCAATGACCCCATGGGAAAGACAAAGAGAGGCGCAAGATGGACGGCAAACTATTTCACCGTCTTTCTCAATCACGCGTGGAATTTCAATTTCAAATAGCATTTAAATCATCAAAGTCATCAAAATCAAAATCACTTGGCAAGTCACTTAAGTTGTGCCACATTTAATTTTTGCATTTTCCATATCTAAAATTTCCAATTTATAATCTTCCTTTAACGGAATAAATGCTTTATTGTTTAAATTTTATAAATATTTTTGTATTTTATAAATTATATTTTCATTTATTAATATGTATTAATATGAAATATATATTAAATCTTTCGTGATCATTTTCGGCACTTAATAAATCCTGAGTTAAGATAGATGTAGGTTTATTTTATATATATAAGTTTAGTAGTTAAGTCAGTGTAATTGAGATTTTGTTCTTAGATTTTAAAATTTAAGAACAAAATTATGATCAATGCAATAGATTGCATGAGGACATGCAATAACTTCAGTTGGGGGATATGTTAGGTCTCCAAAATGTCTTCACAATGTCATACACTTTCACCTTCATTCCCACTTTATTACCTCATTTCATCACCTTGTCATTACATTAGTCTCCATTTTCATTACCATATGGGTTGATATTTGTATTTTCCAAAGCTATTAGTTTCAAGTATTTAAAGTGAACTTATATTTAAAAGTTAGAAAAATAACATGTATTTACTTATACCTAAAGGTGGAATGAGTTTGGTGACATGTGTAGGTGATTTGGAAGCTTCCAAGACACTCTTATGTGGCCTCCAAGGTTCAATTTCGAATTCTCTTCAATATTGGAAGGAGAGTTGGAATAGGAGTCAAACATATCTCATGGATAAATATCATGGATATGTGTCTAATTCGTTGAGACTTTTATGGATTTTAGGAGAGAATGGTGGATCACCATTAATGAGGTAGTTGTTTAATTTTTGTATAAATAACAAAACATTCTCCTTTCATGGGAGAGGAAGAAAGGAGGAAGAATTTGTAATGTTTAACTTGTAATATTGGAGAGGTTTAGAATCATGGAAGGAGATATAACGTGAGGATGTAATAAGATAAGTTTGTTTTAGCATAACATTTCAATTCATGCAAGTATGTTTCAATTTTCGCAAAGTGTGCGTAGATTAATGATTTCAATTCCATGCAAGAGTGCTTTAGATTAATGATTTCAAATTCCGCAAGAGTGCGTAGATTAGTTATTTCATTTTTGCAAATGTGTGTTTTCAATTCTCACAAATGATTTTTACTTCCAGAAGTATGTGGTGTGATTTATTTCTTTCTAGAATATATTTATTTTTATGTGAATTGTCATTTTTCATTTAATAGGTTAAGATTTCTCTTTTGAAATTGGAAACTGATCTCTAGCACATATGGTGCATGTGTGACTCGCAAGTCTACAGACCCCGGGTTGATAATTTATGTTAAGGATTTAAGCAATTAAATTACATCTACAGGCCTACTCTGTGCAATTTTCCAGATCAAGGTTGGTTGGCCTGCTCTGCGTAATTTTTGAGTGCAGGGCAACTACTGGGTTGCTCTACGTAATTTTTGAGTGCAGGGCAACTACGAGGTTTCTCTGTGTAATTTTGAGTGTAGTTGCTCTGCGCAATTCCTGGGCGGAAGACAGACTACCTTCTAGGATTGTGCAGTTTTGCCCGATAGCACAAAGACCAAATGTGAACCAAGTGTTGGGTCAGCTTGTGGTTGGTCGACAAAACAAGTAAGTGAACACAAGTTGTTAAGCGACAAATGAAATCAAATAAGCACAAGTACCTAATCAGTGTAGGATAGTTGTTATGATTTCGAGGAGGAAGGCTCCAAAATGAAGCGAAGGCAAAATTTTAGAGGGTGGTTGTATCTGCTACAATAACAACCAACTCACAAATTTATAGATCAATGACTTAAAAATTATCATCTTCAAAGGGGAGACCTCCTTTATATGACATAAATGAACAATTCTTGGATGATTCAAATGACAAGACCTCCTTTGTATATATATGAGTTTAAGGGGTCACAATATAATCAGAGCCTACATAACAATAATAATGTAAGTGCATGACAATAAAAATAGTGGGATTCTATGGGGCACAACAATAATAATATGGGAGCTACATGGGCACAAAAATAACAATAAGGGGGATACACTAGTATTATATGGAATTAACATAGACATCTCATACATTGTTGCTTACAAAGACACGATAGAAAGTGAATATATTATCATACTTTCCAAAAGCATAACCATTCAAGATATTCACACCTACTCAAAATTGTAGCAAAACAATAAACCCAACTAAATCAATACACCAAACACAACAAAATACATTCAAGCATTAACTCAGACCATGAGGATAAACCCAACCATCCATTCTATTACTTCATTAGATATCAAAAAATGCATCAAGTGCTACAATGCAATAATTGTATAGTTAGGCTCACTAGCCATTAATCTTTGCACAATGTACAAAAAGAAACATACATGTGGTGTAGAACCATCCAAATTTCATGATATGTATATGTATGTATATATTATATATTTATATTATTATAGTAGTTTAGATATCCCACTTTACATCAGGGTTGCATATCGATTACAAACTCAGGCATTTAGGCTTAAGACTGCAGACATGCATAAGACAAAAAACATATGCAGAGTAATAATCCATGCCTTCAGTACTTATTAACCTATTGCATTCTTAACTAAGAAAGATTATAACTTGTGATCCATCTCGAGCATTCCCTTTTATCTATTCTTGGAGGCTCCTCGAACCTTCTCAACTTTCTCCTCCATCACTCCAACTATCCCATGGGCCATTAGGATATTTCTAGTACCTTCTTGATTTTACCCATTTATGCTTAACTACCTTTTGAAATATCTTCTGCCTATTTTCTCCAATCTGCCAACCTTCCTTTACATACAAAATATTGCTAACTTCTTTCCTGCCACGACAACCCTCTCTTACTTCACCATTGCTACAAAATTATAACTACCTATCCATACTCACACATGTCCCCTCTCTCTAGACGTTGACATTCCCTTCCTCCGTAACATCTCCTTGCATTGTGCCTCTTCCTCCTGTGTCAACTTCCTTTGTTGTGCACCATCTACTCCTCCTACACTCCTATATTCTCTTGCGCAGTCCTTCACTTATCAAAATTTAACAAAAAAATTCTAGACTCCAACAATATCTATGTGTATGCATTTTATTTCATAGGTAGTTCATGCAAACCCCACCCCCACCCCTTGTGAGGGAGTGTTGATAAAGTGGTTCACCCAATCGTGAAATTTCACTTCACATTTGTTTTACACTATATTGAGCGTAATTTTGAGGGACATATCCTAGGAGGCCGCATCTAGTTGTAGGTTAAATCACTAGGCTAGAGACTCAGTTTGAGCTAAACAGAATTCAGGGCATTGTCAAGGCAACTCAAGGTAGTGAAGGATACAACCTAAGGCCAATGCGGTTTTCATATAGGATAGACCTAGCTAGACATTTTCGAGTGTGATCGTAGCTCTATCATCCAAGGTGTGAACCTGTATATAGGGAGAGTCAAGGCAATGTATCCCCTGTGTGAGCACAAGAGTGAGAGGAGAACCTTGATCGTGGAATATTCTCACATAACTAGAGGTAGATTTTGCAATGGAGTATCATCCCAAGGCCTTCTTTATTAATCATCAAAAGTATGTGAAATCTCAAGTGCAGGGTCAAGAGTTGAGAAACATTGAAGTCGTAAGCCCAAGAGACTTTGGGTGTGACAAGGACATTCAATGAGGAGGGATTTTAATTTAAAAATCAGAACCTCGAGGGGGGAACATGATTTAAAGAATTTTTTATTTTTTTTTAAAATTAAACATTTAAGTCTCACAATTCCAATTTGTAGGGAGTCTCAAAATTTTTGGATTTAAAGGCTTTAGCCCCAACCCTTGATCACATGGATGATAGGAGCAGTGACTAGGAGGTTGGCCAAAAATCACTTAACTTCGCAAGGTAGGATGTATTTGGTCAATCAATGATCATGTGTTGATACATCCAATTATCATCCTCACAAGCTATCAATTCAATCTCCCCTCCTAGTGCTAACAAAAAGTGACAAGGCTATTACTTGATGTGGAGTTCTTCTTGTCAAGCAACTATTCTATATTGGTTCATCAGGATACCAAGCATCAGGGTATTGAGTGAATAGGAGGTGAAGGGGAAGTATCAAAACACTGATACTAATTAGACTTGCTGACATGTGAAATGTTGATGGTTGATTGTTGGAGAAATGCTTGTGAAATGTCTGCATATTGTCATATATTAAGGTCCAATGTTTGCATTGGAGGATTGTTGATGAATCGCATGATCTCTAATACCTGACATCTCGGTTGCCCGATATCCAATTGTTAATAGTTTGTTGTGTGAGTAACACACTTTTCTCCAATAGTTGGTACTCTATTACATGTTTAGTGAATTCCATCAATATTTAGAGTTGTCTACACTTGCACACCTCTTTCTCACTCAAAACCCCAATATCAGATAGCCCAAGAGCTCGATATGATATTGTTAAATGACAACAACTAGTTCATGTATGTTGCTTTACTTAACATCATCAATAATCACAACAAGAACACAACCCATCCTTCAAATAATGAAAATGAGTGGAATCCCTTACAATTATTTCTTGAAGATTAAATTGATAGTAGTATGATAGTCACAACATCTACAAAGATTATTCAACTATAGAGTGAGCTTTTGTGACATCCATTGATGCTTAATATTCTCATTTCCAAAAACATTATAATACATGTATTCTTACCTTTATGTCACCATAATATTACCTCCCCTACATGGGCATTGTAATTCCTGATCACTTTCACTTATCACTTCATAATTATAGACCCATGTTTTTTGACCAGAATTAATCTCGAAAAACGATAAAAAATTGACTCCTCTCAATCTAAGACAACAATTCCTTCATAATTTTTATTATAACTTCTTATAAATCAATAGGAAAATGATTTGTATTGTAAATTATAGAAATAATTAATTTTTTTTTTTTTTTTTTAAGCTATTCGAATTTAATATTAAATTATTTAGATATTAACTTTATTTAAAAAATAAATCAAAATTTGTAAAATTAATTGAATTCAAATTGAACTAAAAAGTAATCCCAAAATACTAAAATTTAAAAACCGAAACCGAAAGTTAATTTTTTAAATTCAATACGTATTGAAAAAGTTGATTTTTCATCCAATGAGCTTCAATTTTGACTTCGTCCCCCTAATATACGCACATATCCAGGATTTCACGTTACTCGATGAATCCACACGTCCTATGAACGCGATTTTGCAGCTCAGTGATTAATGGGAAATGAATGGGCGATGACGCATCTTGGGCCTACAATGCGCTGTTTCCAGACCTAACTTCGTTATGGAATTTGAGTTAGTGTCAAATTAATAGAGTAACTCATAGACAGTTACGCCACAATTAATGAGAAGGGGCCGTATATGTTTATGGGTGAATAACCTACTTGCTTAACGGTGGACATATACAGCCTATTTGTTTAATGGTGGATATATGTGGTGGACAGATACACCCTATTTGTTTAATGGGGATATATACAGCTTTTGCCCAAGGGTTTATACTGCTTACAGTTAGTGTTGGATTTAAGCAATTAAATTATTTAATAATGGAGATATACAACCATGCACATTAATTGCAATGCATTGCAATGTAGCCAGCTAGATAATCCTTGCCCAGTGAAAAAGTGAGAAAAGTGTCAAACTCAAAACAGTTTGAATGAGACAGTGAGCAGAGTCCCAAAAGCATACTCGTGACTCTGGGATTTTGCAGTTTGGCATGATTATGGCAGGCATACTTGGGGGATCTGGCTGTTGTTTTCTGCACTTGCATTAACAAAGAAGTGGCTAGCTTCGTGTGTTCTTTTCCTTTATTCTATACTGTTCTTCCTTAAACCATCACTGCTCTCAAACAATTCTGATTCATAGGAAGTGGCAGACTCCAAACAGCTGCAGTGCAAATTCTTCAAGCCTGAGTTGCAAGTATGCTAATATCAGTAAACCAAGATACTTGTATCTTGGAACAAGCTTCAAAATAAATGGATGATAAGTTCCAGGCATATGTGCTTTCTATCATAAACAATTATAAACCATCACCATTATATGGATTGCAAATGAGCTGATAAGCATAGCTCTTTCAAATTTGGTAGCTTTTATTTTCCTAGTATTCTTTATAATCATATAGATTTGGTGTATGTTATCTCTCTGTTGGGAAGAGAAAAGAGGTGCATTCATAAAACTATTTAATTATTAAAGGTCTATAAAATTTACAAAATTTACAGGGTTGAAACTTTGATGCAATTGATAGTTATTATATTAATTAATATTAATTATTATGATTAAAATCACATATTAAATTAAATTAGTATATAAGACATCTTTATTTATAACACAAAATCCACTTCTAAGCAATAATTTAACCAATACCATTTACTAAATTTAAATAGTCCAAACTTGAAATAACTACTAATCATCGCATCAATTAAAATTATGTGGCATATATTTTTTAGGAATTGTCTGAGGTAAGCATTTCAGCAATGCGAATCTTGCTATTTTTTGTTTTTTGTTTTCCTTAAAAATCTGAAACTAAGGGTTTTTTAAATAGTTAAAATGGATTCAAAAGTTTCCAAAACTTTTGAAACATTCAAAATTCTAAAACTTAACCCAGGAATCTCCAAAAATTTCTATTAAATTTCATCAAAATTTTATTATAGAATATTTTTTTCAATGAAAAAGCATTTCTTTTTCAGCAAAGTTTGCAAAAGTGGTCTAAAATTCAAGCTTCCCTGGATCTAGATTAGTTGCGGCGAGCCTGCTGCATCAAAGAATAATTGTTGATTTTTTAAATGAACTTCACAATCTTTCAAGGATATACAATCTTTCAACAGGATAAATACTGAACATGATCTTTCAACAGGATTTTTTAAATGAACTTCACAATCATTTCTTTTGTTTTATATAAATGATTCGCATGTACTTCGAATAAATGTATTACCAGGCACCCAGCTATTTACATCGTCGAGGTGCATCATCCGGAAGCATTTGGCTGAACAACTTGGGATCACATCGCAGCTCCCTTGCTTTTAATAGTTTGTTTCTTCATAGTATTGCAGCAATCTAATTTAACTTAGATTTGATTGCTGTCATAATTTTCCTTTCATCGAAGCCAATTGTGTAGAGCTTTCAAAAATTCTAAAACATTGAAGAAACTCTACCACGTTTTCTTCCAGCAAAACAGCTACAACAACATAATAATCAACTATATAATAATTAATGGTGAAAACTTGCACAATCAGAAAATTGAATTTATTTGTTACCCATACCAGACTGGTGTATCACAAATTGGGCCATGAAGTCAAACCCTATCTTCCATGGACTTGAGCCCTCAGTTCCAAAAAAACATCTACAACAATATAATAATCAACTATATAATAATTAATGGTGAAAACTTGCACAATCAGAAAATTGAATTTATTTGTTACCCATACCAGACTGGTGTATCACAAATTGGGCCATGAAGTCAAACCCTATCTTCCATGGACTTGAGCCCTCAGTTCCTAAACTTCCAATTCATTGATTTTTTTTTTTGATTTTGTATCCTGAAAATGCACAAGCAAGTAGCAGACATAATGGAAATGTAGTTTTGAATGTGGTCTAACAGTTAAGTAAGGAGATTTGTTTCAGCAAGTTAGGTGATCCAATCCCAAACAAAACTTATATATACCTTAAAACTGCTCCAATTCTTCAGTTGAAAAATAAAAATAAATAATGAAAAAACTTATTGCCATGGATTGGGCTCAGCGCTTCCCTGCTGAGATCCTAAATCTCAACACAAAGTAGATAAGTAATAAGTAATAAGGATGTAACACTTTCTTCAAAAGCTTCGGGCCTCTCTGGTTTCTCGGCAAAAATGGATATACGTTCCAATTTCTGTATCAAAGAATGGACTTCAAGAGACAAGGGAGATGTTTCTACAACTTCATATTTTTAATCCAGAGATTTTGACGATATCTAGAAGGTGTAGAAGTGGTGGAGGGTTTTTGACTCTTACGAATGTTTTTCGATTGATCTTTAGATTTATATGCCATTCATATCCCTCCTTCTAGCGCCAAAATGTTGGAGCCTTAGATTTATGCTGCCCCAACATGGGGGATAACTACGCGGTCTGGACCTTAAAACAACTCTTTTTCCATTTAAAGTGGTGGCTCCGACTAGGGATAATGGGACCAGTTTCCTAGTATGGGTTTTAAAATGAGAGTGGGTGGTTTACGAGTGATTGAAATAGAATAATGATAACTAAAATGGCCTATTATATGATGCAAATCTCTAGCTAACTTAATCTAATATAAACCTGGGTATTTATGTATAATATGCGATCTACAAAGATATTTGCTTGACATGTGATAATAAAGATCAATCACGCATAAAACAGAGATGATAATGCGTAAAGATAATTTCTTTTAGTAAATAGTTAGTCAAATAAATGTATAAATTGTATCGCATATGTGATGATACATATGTGTGTGTGTGTGAAAATAAATAATTTCAACTAGGCATCATACAATAGTGCAATTAATGCTTTAAAAAAAAAACATATCTCATATACAATTCATGAAAATAAAGTGTTGTCACTAATTAAATAGAAAAAGGGCTAATCATATAAGATAGAAGTATCATATGTGAAGTTCTGCTCATTTGACTAATGACATAGATCAACTCCTTTCTTCAGATCAAATTATCTTCCAAGTATACAAAAGTGCATCAACAAAGGAAAGTAGTCTGATATTTAAAAGAAATGATCATGTTCAATAATTTCACCAAAACATTCACAAACTTACAATAATGCATTCTTTGCAAATGTTTTTGATAAAATTCTGGACCCTTCTCTAAATGTAAGGACTCTGGACACCACATATCTCCACAATGGTATGATATTGTCCACTTTGGGCCTAAGCCCTCATGGATTTGCTTTTGGACTTACCCCAAAAGGCCTCATACCAATGGGGATATTTGTCCATCCTTATATACCCATGATCCTCCCAACTTCTAGTCAATGTGGGACTTTGGTCGTATACCCAACAATCCTCCCCTCGAACAAAGGACCATCGAGCCTCCCCTCAAACGATTATCCATC
>APFE031181652.1:2077-23571 GCA_000404065.3 Pinus taeda
TTTCAGTATTTTCCATTAATGAAATGAAGTATTATTTCCACTACATCTTTGTGTATATGGTTATCTTTGTATTTTGTTGTGTTCCTGTTTAAATCCGGATCAGTGGCATCAGAGCGGTCTGCTTTTTCTCTCTTTTTCTTTGCATGTCCCCAACGAGGTCGAGATATAAGGAGTTAGGGCTTGAACTGGTTGAACCTTTGCAAGACCACCCTCGCAAATCCCGACGGCCTCTCATGGCAGATGAGAAGAAAGATGAGGGAGCAGGAGATCCTATCAAAATCTTACTTGAAGAAGCCCTTGAGTGACAACGGAACGCAATGATGGACAACTTTGCTCAGATCCTTCAGTGGCTACCCAGAAGCGACACATCAGCTTCTAGCAGCTACTCTGGAAACGCCACGCCCTTTAAGGTACAAGTTAATTTTGAAATCCCCATATTCAAGGGTCAGATAGATGCAGATGGTGTAGATAAATGGTTAAATCTGCTAGAGGGTTATTTTTCTGTTCTTGAATTTTTGAGTTGGGAAGAGATTGTTTTTGCTCTTCTCAAAGCAGCCCCCCACGTCAAGGATTGGTGGGAAACCTACTACAAGCAGAAGGATGAAAGTACAAGCTCATTGTTTTCAGTTGCACCCACTTGGAATGACCTCCGAGATGCCATTAAGGAGCAATACTACCCTATCAAAAGCTCTGAAGACAAATACATCAAATGGACCACACTACGGCAGGGATGAGACCAAGATGTGCCGGAGTTCACAAACATTTTTCATACCCTTCGCACACAGTTGGGTATCAAAGATTCTGAGCTGCGTCTGGTACTCAAATGCCACGGCTGCCTACACAAATACATCCAGGAAGAGATGGAATTCTTGAAAATCTCCTCACTCGGCACAACATACCGATACGTTGTCAAAATCAAGCAAAAGTTCAAATAGAAGAAGCGAGACTTTGGATCTACAAATCCGAAGCCCAAAGGAAAAAGCCAAGGTAGGGTGACCCAAGACAACCTGTTGAAGCCACAAGAAAAGAACAACGCCACAAAGCTGAAGAATAACACAAGAAAGTGGTGTGATTTCCACAAGAGTCCCACTCGTGACACAAGTGAGCGTCAGACCAAGCAGACGCTAGTGGCTGAGTTGAAGGCTTCTGAATCAGATGCATGTTCCGACCCTGAGCCAGAACTCGACAAGGGGAATGGCAAAGGGAAGCAGATCATTGATGCAGATCCCAACGCCACTATTGCCACTACCAAGATCCAAAAAAATGAGCCCGATGATCCAAAGGAGGGGGAACGTCTTTTCCACTCACAGATGTGGCTGAAGGGTTCGCCGCTGCAATTCATTGTCCATAGTGGCAGCCAAAAGAACCTCATTTCAGTAGAGGTCGTGAAGCGTTTGGGCCTACCGACTACACCACACCCGCAACCGTACAATATCGAGTGGCTTCATGAAGGATGAGATCTCAAATTTCGCCAGCTGTGCCGCCTTCCCTATAGCATCAATCCCTTCACAGATGAGGTATTGTGTGATGTTACACCTCTGGATGTTTGTGATGTACTATTAGGCCAGCCATACTTGTGGAGGCGACATGCTGTGTATGAGTCAAGGCCTCGCATTGTCATTATTTCTTTGGATAATTCATCATACACGATACCGAAGGTAGCCCCACCTACCACCACCTCTTTGATCACTGCTAAGGAAGGTAGCAAGCTCATCTTCCAGACTAGGAAATTCATTTTCTATCTAGTTTATTCCCAAAGTAAGGGGAAGTTCGTTGCTACATCCATGACCCCCGCAAATGGTTTGTCCACGCAGCAGCAACAGCAAAGGGATACAGTCATGACGGAACACAGGAACAAATTCTCCTCACCCACAAGGGTACCACACAAGTTTCAGGTGGGTGGCAAAGTTTGGTTACATCTACAGAGAGAACGTCTTACCAGAACCCATCAGAAACTCAGACCACTCCAACATGGTCCTTACACCAGTAACAAGGCTACGGGAAACAATGCTTTGAAGCACAACATTCCTCCATTCCTTCTCTTGCACCGAGTGTTCAATGCGCACCCTCATCGACCATGCTTCCCACCATTTCTGGACACATCAGAGATTGCAGAACAGCTCACCAGAGACCCAGCTCAACAGAAGCTTCCTCATCTCAGGGAGGAACTCAATGCAATGGGGACCATTGCTTCCTAAGGGGGGAGGAATGATCCAAGTGGATTTTGGTGGCCACCCATATATCCCATTTGGACCCCCACAACTATCTCTTTTAGTCTTTTCAGTTTCCTAAATTGTAGCATAGTTTACTATTTTTAGCAGTTTTTCGGGTCCTGAACTTCCAGAGCCGTTTTGAGGCCCTAAACGACGTTTTTTGGGAAATCTGGGGCAACATCGGTCCATGGACCGATGTTGCCTCCCAAAGTGGTAGTGCTCGGATAGATCTCTCTAATGAGCTATTGTACGCATAAAACAGAGTTCGTATGCCAAAGTTACGACCCTAGGAAATTGATGTACCAATTTACCTAAACAGGGCCCACAATTTGGCGTTTCACCTTCTAGGGTTAGGTTTCGGGATGTGAAAGGTTTTCCATTGTTTCTTAACAATAAATAAGCCTTCGAGCCTCATTGTAACACAGTTCAGAGGCATGTAGCCACCACATCTCTTCTCATAGATAAGCTACCATCGCCCTAGCTGGTTCATTTCCATCACTGTTTGTAAGCATATTTCAGTATTTTACAGTAATGAAATGAAGTATTATTTCCGCTGCATATCTGTGTTTATGGTTATCTCTGTAATTTGTTGCATTCCTGTTTAAGTCTGGATCATAGGTACTTTCAAAGATTATAGGGACTTGACAAAATAATCACAGTAGAATTTGCCTTGAATTTGGAAGGTGAATACTCCAAGGTATGGGGGCTAAGAGTTCCTGTTACAGACAAGGCCATTATGTAGGAAACTCAATAGCATAAAAGATTATACTCATTGGGTTGTGGTGGCCGACCTTGCATAAGGATTCAAAAGCGTATTGTAGGGCCTGGAAAACGCTCGCATAGGGATGAGCTACCACTAAATCCACATTTATCATTATAGCCCTTCGAGAAGTGGGTGATTGACTTTGTGGGACCAATTCAGCTTCCAAGAAAGAAGACAGGTGCATGGTACATCATCATCACGACTGAGTACTTAACCAGATGGACGGATGCACAACTCGTGAAGGACTGTACAAGTGCGACAACAACAAAATTCCTCTTTGAGTATGTGTTGACAAGGTTTGGTTGTCCAAAAATTTTAATGAGTGATCATGGTATGCATTTTCTTAATGAGATGATCAACGCGATGATAGAGGAATTTTTAGTTTTACCATCAGAAGAGCATGCCATATCATCTGCAGGCGAATGGGGTTGTGGAAGCGTTTAGTAAAATATTGGAGAGCACGTTAACAAAGATTTTAAATGCTCAAAGAAATGACTGGGATGTGCACATACCCATGGTGCTATGGGCTTATAGAACAGCTTGCAAGAAGCTGATTGGAAAAATGTTGTTCAGGCTGGTTCATGGCGTAGAAGCTGTGATGCCAATGGAGTACATTGTACCTAGTCTGTGCATAGTGGCATTCACTGGAATGGTGGATTGCAGAGCACTAGAGGAGAGGGTCATGCAGCTAATATAGCTTGAAGAGGACAAATTTATGGTTGGATTCCATCAACAAGTCCAAAAGGAACGTGAAAAGGCATGGTATGATCGGCACATCAAACTGCACACCTTCAAGGTAAATATTTTGGTTTTATTATATGACAACAAGTTTAATAATTTCCAGGAAAATTTAGGATGCACTGGATGGGGCCATATGTCATCAAGGAGATTACTGACGATGTAGCAATTCAGTTGGTAAATTTGAATGGAGAGCTATTTCAAGGGAGAGTGAATGGTAGCTGATTAAAGCCATACATAGGTGATCCGACAAGATGACTACATGATGGAAGCACAGTCTTAGCTCTCCTAGCAGCTGAAAGGAGGCGCGGTACTATAAATTAAACAACCAAGGTTGTGGAGCTATGTGATTGTGGAACTGTGGGGGATGAAGGAATATCACAGTGTCAGTAGAAATGCACGAGGAGTTGCACTATCGAAGAAGGGACCGCACAAGGTAGCCAGAAAGCGACCTTTATGGTCACTGTTCATGACTTGATAGTGGGAAAATAGCTAAATGGAGTGGGGGAGTGGTGGCATATAAGTCGGAATTTAAGAGCAAGATCTTTGAAAATATGCCGCAAATCTAGCATTTATCAAATAATTTTGGGGGGAATGGTCGGATTTGAATTCAAAAATGCCTATAAATTACAAGTGGCTACCCAGTGAAAAACACTTGGCATTTTGAGAATTGAGGTGTTGAGTTCTTAGGTGCATATGAATTGTGAGTACTTTGATGCTTTGATAGAAAGTTCAACATTTGAGAGGTTGCCAAAGAAAATGAAGGAGTTTTGGTCTAGAATCATGTCAGTGCCTGTAGAAACCGTGAGTGCTAGAGAAGCAATTGCAACTGAGGGAGCTGCCCTAGAGGTAGCAATGGTAGCTGAGGAAGCTACCCGAGAGATAGAAAGTGTCGAAATACTTACAGAGGTGCTCAAATCATTGAGGTTTCCTAGGTAGAGGCCTACGCTGACCAAAGAGGATCCGGAAACGAAGAAATATAAGCAGAAAGTGACACTTCCAGTGCGCCCGTCACCCAGAAAACACCCATAGAAGGAAAAGCCTGCCACACAGGAGAAGGGAAATGTAGTTGACTTAGAACCTAAAGAAGACAGTAAAGAAATCAATATGGGTGGGGACAACATTGACATGCGAGCCAAGGACATTGACATTGAAGGGTCTGATCCTATCTCTAAATTGCTGGAATACATTCCTCCACGTCAAGGCTAGGCAAAGGTCCCTAAGGACATTGATCAAAGCAAAGTCACGCTGCATACACTGTTGTAGCTAGACAAGATCACATTTTAAGGATTGTGCTTTGTGCACATCCCCCTTTTAAAGCTAGGGGATTGGGATATGGTTGATATGGAATTCTTTCCCCACCTAGCAACTGATCATTTCATGCACCGTGTCTTCTATGAGGACATTGGTGTGAAACACTTGAGCCAAGGAAATTGATAAAAGGGGTGGAAAAGGTAGGAATACTAAACATGCTATGGGTGTCGCATTACAATTGCACCCCCATAGCCATGATAGTGATCAAAAAACTACTATGCTTGGTGCATGATAGGTGCCTATGGTTAGAAGAACCAATATCTATCACTAACATGCTTATTCATATGATCACTCCTCTGCGACATTTAGGACTGAATTTAGCCATGGAATTTGGCAGATAGACAGGTGAGCATGACATCACCAAGCAAATGAAGGATAAATTTAAGCTTGTCAAGAAGCCACATGGCTACTCCATTTCTAGTATAATTGACCCCGCGGTCAGATTATCTACCCAAATCCTGGCAGGGAAAATTATGAGGAAGTGTCGTGCTTTAAGTGTCGATACCAGTCGTATCATTAGTAGCCCAATGCATGGAGGGCATACAATTCAATTGGGCATGCTACCTTTGCATCGAGTTCCTCATAAACTACAGAGAGGCACAAGATCAGAGCAAAAATTTTCATTATGCACGATTACTGCTATCCATAGTACTGGTCACATGGAAGTTACTGGAGGATAGTCAGTTTCCTTTGGTTGCATAGGATTTCCCTGAAGCAGCGAAGTTCACTTTGCTCTGGGCCACCAAGGACCCCCAAAGGGCCAAGGATAGCAAGATATTTTGGATCTTGATGGAGATGACTATCAACATGGTCATCAACCACAAACAGTGGTTATCATTGACTGTCTTCAAACAGTTGGCAGAGTATGTGGAGTTCAATGTGGACTTCCACTTTGTCTCCATGTGAGCGCAGAAGGACCCTAATCAAAAGTGGTATGATCTTCCATACCTGGCTAAAAACGATGAAATCACAGTGGTCCTCGATTGCTGGCCAGCAAAGTGCGCAAGGCCTCAGACTTGACAGTTGGATCTAGCATGTCTGCAGTGAAACGAAAGAAGGAAGAGGCCAAACTAAAGATGGAAGAGTTGGCCGAAGATAAGAAGAAAGGGGCTGAGGAAAAAGCAAAAGTGGAGCACACTACCAAAATGCAGACAAAAGGGTAAGAAGAAGAGGAGGAGCATGACTCCGACAAGAGTTAGAAATCTCCTTCCCTGAAGACAGAAGAGGAAGAGAAACGATTTGAACAGGGAGGAGCAGACCCAGAGACTACTTCATTTCGAGTTAAGCACAATAGGGAATAGGAGAAAGTAGGGCCACAAAAGAAGTCCAAGGCCAAAAAAATGTCCCTTGACCCAATCATCTTGACAGAAGGTGATTTGAATGACATTGCCGATGTGGTGAGGGGTGGGACTGCAGAACTGCTGGAGCAGTTCAAGTAGCAATAGAAATAGGCCTTGGGTGCCATTCAAATGGGTCTACACGAGCTATAGATCTAAGCATCATAGGTACAGACCAGTGTGGGGTGAAGCAATGAAACATCAATTAGTTTGGCCCCTGGAACTTTAGAGGCAGCAAAAATGGTGCACACGCTAGAACCCTGAGCCATAGTGCTACCAGATAGAGTGTTGACTGCAGAAGTAGAAGCTGACAGGGCCACTGTTAGTGCCCTCAAGAGGGTGGGACTAAACTTGGCCATGTTTCTAAGTGAAGCCCTTCACATATTTCAAGATGGTGTGATCATGGAACTTCAAGCTTTGGAACAGTGCGCCTTGAACATTATCAGTGAGAAGAAGGTGAACAACACTTAGTTGGATGCACAAAAGAATTGTACCATTGATCTTCTTAAGGCCACCATGGAAAAGAATGAGCATATGACCAAGGTGGTGATTGAGGCATGCAGGACTCTTCCAAATATGGATATTCCTGAAGATGCGCCAGTGGATGTGAGAATTTAGAAGCTCGTTGTCGGGGTGCGCGAAGCAAGAACAGAGTTGGCTAAGGTTCATTTTGAACTGAACCTTAAAGCTACAGAGCTTGAGTTGAGGCTCCATCCTTTGACCCCACCAGAGGTTAAACAAAAACACACAACCAGTGTAAAAGATGTGGTAGTAGCTGTAGATGCCGTTGTGAAGGAGTTCACTGCGCTCTTCGGGCAGTCGCTTGAAGTAGTCACCAGCCTATAGAAGGATCCCAATGTGGAGAGGTTGGAAACAGAGGTGCGAGAGCTGTAATAGAGATATTATGAGGTTAAAGTGATGACATAGCCCATCGCCATTACATAAAGGTTAGAAAAGCTGCAAGAAGCGAAGGTGCTAAAAGAACAGGTGGATACAGCTCAACGCAAGGAGATAGTACCCAAGGCCAGATTAGGGCATTCACTAGAGGAGGCCTATGTACTCACTACCTCCATTAAAGGGAAATTTGCCACTCTACAGGTGACACAATAGAAAATATAGGCATATAGTGCAGAGCTAGCAATGGAGCACCAGGTTGAGCAGGTGAACTAGGTGACAACCCAATGCATTGCTGAAGTCGTAGTGGTATAGGTGGAGCTGGGAGGTCTTCACGACAAGATATTCACGCCAACAGAGTGACTCGAGGGAAAGTCACCAGATTTGTGTTGGGGTCCTATTGGGAACGGGTCCCCTGGAGTCAATTTTGGTGTTAAAAGCCCAAGTTTTGGGGCTAAAGGCCCAAGTTTTGTGTAAAGAATGTAAAGTCTCTGGATTTTTATGGCCATGGAGCGTGAAGATGTAAGAAGTCAAAAAGTGTTTCCACCCTTAGTTTAGATAGTTTGTGTCGGCTTGATGAGATCCTCCCTTGGTCCGCAAACCATGGGATCATATAAAAAGGGATTCTTAAAAGAGCCTTAGGCAATGAAGAAGTTTTTGGGAGAGTTCTAAGTAAGTTTATGGGTATGTGAGAGCTAAGAGTGAAGAGTCTTACTGTAGGAAGAGGCTCTGTAGCTAAGTTCACAGAGGCATAGGGTAGAAGTTTGTAGCTGAGTGCACCAACCCCTGTAGCTCTATGCACTAGGAAGTTAGAGTTTGCACTAAAGATATGAACCATCAATAAAGAGAATTATTCTGGATATATCTGTGTATGAGTTATTTTACTTCTGTTATGAATACTATGATTATGTTATGTTGAATACTGGGTTTAAGAATTAATTCTATATTGATGCGCAAATCTATGTAATTTACTTTATCATATGAATGCAAGTAAGAATATTTATTTATGCATGATAACCATAATTACCTGTTAAGCCTGTACGAAAATAAGATAATATGAGAAAATACAGAAGTAAGAGTAATTACATAGGAGCGTAAGTGCCTGATATATCTATTTAGGGTTTGTGAAGGATGATCGGAGACTTTTATGGAGGCTTCAAGGATGAATAAGAGAAGTACATTGATAAGACCTAAAGGGCTTATCGATCTATGTGAAGGGAAACTGAGGGTATAAAATCAACATCACAGCCATATCAGGGTGCAGAAACTTGGTTCCTACATCCCCCAATACTGCTTCAGGTGAGACTTTAGTCCGCACTCCATGGATAAATTCTGAAAGGGCCAATAGTGTAAGGATTGTCTTGGCTACCTAACACTGAACCTATGTTAGGGCCCATCAAGCCAACAACAGTGTTGTTACTCTCGATGTTGTTACTCCTCTGAAGCTGAAAATGTTTCTAAGTGTTCGGTGTTATTACATCCAATGTTGTTACTCTTCCCATGCTATTACATTGGTAAGAAAAATATCCTTAGTACATGATGCTGTGAATCCTCCAATGCCATTATCCCATGCATGTTGCTACTCTACCACATAAGCACCAGGTATGATCCTAACTAGACTTAGCATAATGATTAACAACTCTGTGACATGACTTGGGAATGATTGCGGGCAGTCATTTCTTAATGAGGGGGGGGTACAACCATGATGGCATACAGAAAATGGTTAAATTGTCATAATGATCCATCCCATCACTTCTGAAAAATCGTGCCAGTATGTATAAACGATAATGACATCATTACATTTCACGTGATTAATCAATAACCATATGGATTTGAAACATCATGCAAATGATTGTTTAATCAAATTGGATTGCCATGCAAAGTTATTATCATAATATCTCATTATTACCATAACTTGACCATAGATTTTTCGATCCTTCCCAAAAATCTACTTGCTCTTTGTGTTTCTTATGATTGGCTACGGATATTTCCCTTTATATACCTGTGTATCTTGAAACCCCTTTGCATGATACTGTTTCCCAACCATTTCTACAAGAACTAGCTTGCCAACGCTCACTCTAATGATTTCATTGCTAGTCTGAATGTTGTTACCAGAGATCGAGCAGGAATGGGGCGGTCTACTGTGCGATATGAACTAGTAATGATGATCCAAGTTCGTAGTAACCCAGATGTATGGCAAATTTTCATAGACGTAGGTTGGGACAGGTAGTTTCAAATATTATAGGGATTTGATGAAACAATCACAATAGAATTCGCCTTGAATTTGGAAGGTGAATACTCCAGGGTATAGGGTCTAAGAGTTCCTGTTACAGACGAGGCCATTGCAGCTGCTAGTGGACTACCACATGGGGGCCAAAAATGGTTTGCTTGGAAGGCCCCACTACCAGAATATACAAAGATATTTTTGCAAGCAAGCGAGACAGTAGCTCAAAGGGGCAAGGGATATGACTAAAAATCGCTACCCTTTCCTTGGGGAGAAGTCACCTATTTCATATCAAGGTATATTACTTATGAAGAACATTTCTCTATCTTGTTCAAACATCATTTTAGGATTCTGGCATCCCTGCCATATCGACATGCCCCATCTTACTCGGTAGATATGCCATTTTTCTTAATGAAAAGTTTATAGCTGATGGCGCATTTTGCTTTCCATTCTCGGGAAGTGCTAGGAGTCCTTACCAACCATGATTTAGTTTGACTACTAGTTATCCAGGCACTAGCCTAAAATCTAATGCCATGGCTACAATTTGTTGAATCAGCAGAGGAAGAACTGGAAGGATTATTACCGGTGGAGGAGGAAATCGATGAACAAGATGTAGAAGGGAGAAATGCCGCAGTCGATGTTGAACCACAAGAACCAACATCGATCGTGGAGGCCATGGAAGTAAACATAATGGAAGTTGATGATACCTATAATTCTATTGATGATGCACAAGAAACACTTGCCACAAAAATTCCAAGGGCCAAACAAGAGGGTGCAGGTGGTGCTGGCCCACAAGAACCAGCACCACCTGCACAAATCATACTGGAACTAGTACAAGTGGCATAACCTGTGCTTAGCAATGCTTCTCAAGGAATAATATGAATTCAAAGAGATTCACTCGGTCAGTGAAATGAAAAGCCGAACAGGCTGATTTTCCATGTATAGGTAAGGTCGAGAAAAAATTATCTCAATCACCTTTCACCTCAAGCCTACACAAGGGGGCTAGAAAATTTTGAACACCCCAGCGTTCAAAGGTTGAGGAGGCTGTGCTGACTATTATGAAGATCAATAAAGGGAAATTGGAAACTCTGGTAGAATCTGCGACTCAAGCACAAAATCTCATTGAAAAATAAGAAAAAGATGGTCGAAGGTTTGGAGGTGAGCACTGCTCCACAAGAACAAGTGCTAGTTGACACATTAGTGGCAGAAGCCACAAATATGGGCAGTCCTATAGAATTAGTGGTAGAAGAGACTCGTGCTAATAATGATTCATGATAATATGTTGTAACTCAATGTCCAACAATAAATCATCAAGTACAAGAACAACGTATTGAGGGAGACATTCTGCTAGTTGACATAGGAACTCAGAAAAAGGATCCACTGATTGAAGATGAATTTGAAGGTGAAAAGACAATCCTAGCACAAGATGATGTACAGCCAGTGGGGGAAGACGTAGTGAATGTCAAAATTATGGTTTTGACGGTCCCAAAACAATCTAGAGGGGTCGAGATGGATGTTTTTGGAATTGATAAGAAGGTGACAGAAATAGAAGTCGTGAATATAGAGCTTCCAGATGTAATAATTTCAGAACTGCAAGATGAAATTAGAGTGGATGGATATGCCAAGGAAGTAAGAACTAAGGAAGAACAGGTTGATATAAATGTTGAGGATCCACTAGGACCCACATCAGCAACAGAACCAGTGGGAGCAATCCCCATTAAATGAGAATTCGTTGACTACAACACACAACAAAAACCCTACTTCAAGGAGAGATACTAGTCCCAATTCAATGAAAACATACTATGGAAGATTGACAATATTCGGCTAAAAAAGAGGATTTTTAGATTAAAGAGGGAAGCACAAAGAAAGAGCAGAAAGACTGCAATCCTCAATGATAGACTTGCAAATCGAACAGAAGAATCTGTAGGAGCCTAGGCCAAAGACCCTCCTACCACTTCTGTTGCAACACAGACTTAGCCAATAGAATGATTATTTGAGAGTAGGGAGTTCTTCTTTACTGCTAAAGTTCAGAAATGTCATGCGACTTCCGTGCACTTGCAATAAGGATCTATTTCAGTAGATGATCACCCGAAGGGGATTTAGAAAGTCAGAGAACAAGCAACAAGGGTAGTCGCTATTTATATTGATAGGGAATATAGAGAGAGGAGGAAGCATGAGAAGCAACAAAAAAGAATTGTGCAGCTGGAAGAAGTGTGCATCTTGAAGATAGACAAGGAAGAAATGTTTGATACTCCACAACAGTTACTTGCTTGCCACCTTCCAGCTCATAGCGCATTGTTCTTGCATGAGCAATAACTTTTATTTTGTCTAAAGAGTATATTTCATTAAATTAGTCATAAGATCGAAGACTCAATGTAGTTCCTCTGGATAATGAGAGTGCATGAAACTCTAGACCAACATATTCTTTGTGAACTTTATATGCATGATTATTACTTGACAGATGATCAAACCTTTAATCTTGTTCCTTATGTGGGAGACATCTAACTCAGAGTGTTCACCTCTTATATTGTTAATCAAGTTCGGTGGAAGAATGCTTTTGATACTTTTGAGTCCAACAAATCCACTCAGTCATTATTTGTTCGGAGAGAACATTGCCCATTTGATAGTATCCTTAATAAGAACAGGACTTTTCTAAATATTGAAGGGAATAAGAAACAAATACTTGCAACACAAAAATGGTGCATACAACTATGGACTACTCAAATAGTTTCTTGTCAAGAAGAGGATAAGGATGTCTGTCAAAGGAGGTGGATGCTATCTTCCTCTACGATAAGACTTGGAGAGCCTTTCGGAACCCATGATTATGGTAGGGCATTAGAAAGGATGTTGCGCTATATGGCTTGTCTACAAACCGTTGGGGTTTATTGGATAGGTATTAGGTTTCAATTCCCACTTCTTTGGCTACCCGCTGACACATATACCCTAGCCTACGAAGTGAATAATGACTGGTGGAAGGATGTTTTATCAACCCAAGGATACCAATTAGCTGGTACCGAGATGGTCGAAAAGTATGACCTTGCCCAGCTTCATGCTGAACACAGTCAGGCGAACCTAGACTTTTGATGGCAACGGACAACATGAGGACATGCAAAAAAGTCAGTTGGGGGGAGATGTTGGGGGCCAAAACTACCTTGTTTTGTTTATCTCTTTACCTTGTTTTCTTGCTAATTATACTTTGATACCAACTATTTTGTGCCTAAAATCTCGACATGTATAACCCTTGTCATGTTTCACAAGTTATTTAGGAATTTATGTTTAAGTCTAAGGAATCATCACCGAATGGATGCTAATCTTGTTAATTTCACATATTTGGAGCTACAGGGTCAAGATTCATTACCAAATCTCATGGCACTATTTTTAACCCATAACTATTACAGTGCAACTATTGCGGATCTATTTTTGTCTATCTTTTGATTCAGTTTTTCTGTTACAACTATCATGTAATTTTAGGAAAACAACCTCCATGGTGTTTGGATGTAATCATATAAAAGGGGATTTGTAGCTGGGATCTAGGGTTGGCAAGACATATTTGAGTTTTGTAACAGTTACTTTTGATATTAATGTAATCTTCAGCTTTCTAATCTTCTTCGTGAATTTGTGAGTTAAGCACATCCCCGACCAGGGAGTTGGGCCCACTCTTCTGATCAGGTGTTGTGCTTGTGTTCTTATGTGTGTATTGTTTTAGTTATGCATTTTATTTCCTTTTGCTATGAAATGTATCATTGTTACAGTTGATGTCGTGAATCATTATGCTACTACTATTTATTTGTTATCTCAGATTCCATGTTTAGTTAATTAATCGAACTCCTGATCAACTGTTGGATTATGAATTTTCCCCTGCATATATAGTGCATGATATCCTTGCAATAAAAAATGACCCCAGATTGACATATTAATGTGGTAAAAGGGTTGAATCATAACATTCACGCTCGGACCCAAACATAAATATTTCTAAATATTCCTCTAATCCTTCATCTTTTTGCTGAGAAATTCTAAAAACATCATCCTTTGAACCTCTAGACCTACAATGTGCTTGATCTTTCTTATAGAGGATTTTTCTCATGTCATCCTAATTGGCAATAATATGTTCACCTAATCCCATAAACCATTTTAATGTAGATGCTTTAAGGGTTGTAGGAAAAATACGAATCTTATGTGTATCATCAGTGTAACCATAGGTATAACATAAAATATTGAGTTCAAACAAAAACAAATCAGGATCTTCAGAAGCCATATCATAGAAATTTGTTAAAACATAGGGTGGAATACTTTTAATTTTTACCTCTTCTCCAAAAATTGCTCTAGTGTCCAATATTGGAAATCCAAATGTAGATTCTTGTTCTCCTTGCTCATCTTTTGCTCTTTCATCTTCCCTTCTCTTGTTTTCATTTTCTCTTCTTCTGTCCTCTTCCACTTTCCTTTGTCTTTCCCATTCTCTTCATTGTCTTTCATATACTTGTCATTGTTCTAGAGTTAGTCCTCTTAACCCTTCTAGCATATTGGATCCTTGTTCTTCTGGAATTTATTTTTCAACTATTTCCTCAAGAGTCTTATCTAATGTTCCTTTTTCAGTAAGAATTTGAGATTGTGTTTCCTATTCTAATTGTTCAGGGATAGGTTGAACAATAGGTTTCTTAATTTCTCTTTTTTTCCTATAGAATATGTTCCTGTTTGTGCTTGTTTTCTCTTTACTTCACATGCCAACAAAGTTTGTCTCTCAATAAGAGTTAATCTTTTCCATGAATGTTGTTTTTCCTCTAACTCTTCCAAGGTTTGTCCTCTAGCAACAGGTGTAGTTAGTTCATATGTAAATGGTCCTACTCCTACCCATGGTTGAGTAGTTTGGGGGTTCTTCTTTATGTATCTATCCTTTTCATCCCTTTGTTTAGGCATATAGAAACATAACTAAACTTCTAGTCTTTAAATGTGCTTCCCTGATAATGGCGCCAAAAATGTTGGTCCAATTTAGGGGTGTAAATAAAATTGTAAATTGAATTATCAATCCAGAATTTGTGAACTTGGAAGTACCAAAATATATGGTTTAGAGACTAATTCCTAAATTAACTTAAATTGTAAATTTTTAACACACCTGTACTTGGAAATGATTTTAGGCTGTCTTGAGATCTTAAATGTTCTAAGCAAGTAAACTTTAAACTCCCTTATAAGAGATTGATTCATAATGTTTCCAAGATCATAACAACATTTTCAAATCATTAAGTTCTTTTTTTTTTTAAATGAATTACAAGAATGAACAAATTGACAATTCTTAACTATTGTATATGGTAGCACATTAATCTCTTTTACAATAGGTCACTACATAACATACTATCATACTTAGTAATAGTCAATATTTTCCAAATAATGGAAACCAAAACATACAAGAACTTACAACAAAATTGAAAGAGCATACTAGGCATTGTAAAGACTAAGTGTAAATGCTTCACAATGGGGCCCTCCATGCTTCACTTGCACACTTGAATGAAAATCAATCAAGAAAGCTTGTGTAACAACATCAACATAATAAATACAACATAATGAAGGTATTGAAAAGCTCCAAGTATATTAACTTCATCCAAGTAGCATTCTTCACCAATAATAACACATTTCTTACTTTAAGTGATACATATTTATACAAGAGGTTTAATAACCAAAAATACTAAAAAATATCAAATTAGTTTATTAGATCCTAGATAAGTGCTAATATATCAAATTCAACCTTAAGATCCATGGAATATGAAGTAAATCCCTTAAAATAAAAAAAAAAAATGCCTTGATTTATTGCCAAAAACAGGGGATTTTCTAAACAAGTGGCCTAGTTTGACCAACCTTGATCGGGCACATGTGAGGCATTTTTCTAAAGGGAAATAGGAATTTATCCATCATTTGAAATTGAGGATCATCCCACATATCTCGAAATTCTCCCAATTGTCCTGCACATGTGTGAAGCTTGGGGTTGTTATAGGAAGTTGCAACATCCTTTACTTTTTGCTAAAAATTTAATATTAATGTCAAAATTCCTGAAAATTCAATTCATGAAAAGTAAATGATAAATGCACCTAAGATGGCAAATTTCAAGAAATTTGGATAATGTATGAGAGACATGGAAGTAACATAGAGGTAAAATATGGGTTATGTGACTAAAATAAACATCAAAAAGTGGCACCCAACACCATCTATGTCCAAAAATCTATCCAATCCTAGTCTTCCTTGGTAACATATACCATAATCACTAGTTTTATGCAAATACATGAAAACCCACTTCATTGATATCCAATGCTCCTTCCCTAGTTTTGACATAAACCTGCTCAATACTCCTATTGCATGTGCAATGTCTGGCCTAGTATAAATCATTACATACATTAGGATAAAAACTACACTCACATATGGAACACGGGACATGTCCTCTTCCTATTTTTATTCCTTAGGACATTATTCGACAGATAACTTTACACCTACATGAATAGGAGCCTTCACTAGTTTGATATCCTGCATATTAAACCTCTACAATATTGTCTCGACGTACTTCCCCTAGTTTTAACAAAGCTTCTTCTTTTCCCGATATCAGTTAATCTCCATGAACAAAATGTATTTTACAACAACAATATCCTTCACGTCAAATTTAAAGGGAAATTGGGACTTCAAATCGTAGATAATTTCTTTGTAGTTTCCAATCTATTGGGTGTGGAATCTGATTATTTTCCTGATTGTTTAGAGGTTTTCATTTTAGTCGAATTGGATCCTTATTCTTAATGGAGCAATAAATCTTCTTCTTTAATCACTATCAAGGGGGTCCAGGGGGGGTGATGATGACTTTTATGAGCCTACCTCCTTGGCAGGAGTTCGGGGGTGGCACCCCCAAAGCTAAAAGTGGATGGAAAAATTTCTTTGTAAAATATTGTAATTTCATAGTCAATCTGGGTCATTCATTAGGCGGATGATCTAATGGTAGAAGTTATGT
This sequence comes from Pinus taeda, assembly GCA_000404065.3. NCBI lineage: Eukaryota > Viridiplantae > Streptophyta > Pinopsida > Pinales > Pinaceae > Pinus > Pinus taeda. The sequence continues at coordinate 18,540 of APFE031181652.1, forward strand.
TTAATTTAGGGTATTTTTTTCTATAAGGCAACCCCTCAGTTTATATGAGGGAATTGTATTGCGGATGTGGATTATTATTCAGAACGAAAAATGAAGAGGGGACTATGTGAGAATGAAGAGGAAATCACAACAGATCTATTATAGGTTGTAACTCTTCATTTTGTTGGATAATATAAAAGGGAGGAATAATTGTTTCTCTGTGGATGTAGCCCAAATTGGGTTAACCATGTATATCTGTGTCTCTCTTGTTTTACACATTTTTTGTGTTTATGTTTCTGCAATATTTTATGTGTTCCATTGCTCCGTTAATTAATTTCTAGCAAAATCAAGAACATATCATCCACATATAAGACCAAATAAATAAAATGATTACCAATTGTTTTTAAATACACACAGTGATCCTGTTTTATCCTCATGAAACAAATTCCCCATATATAAGTACCAATTTTTTTACACCACATCGTTGGTGATTTTTTTAACCCATACAGAGAATTTTTAAACTTGCATACCAGTTCTTTCTTACCCTTCACAACAAATTCTTCTAGTTTCTTCATGTCTGTTTATTCTTCCAAATCCCCATGAAGGTATGTTGTATTCACATCTATATTCTATACCTAAAAATCAAAATAAGTAACAACAGACAAAATTAATCTAATAGAAGCTAATTTGAAAACAAGAGAAAAAATATCACGAAAATCAATTCCTGACAACTACAAATAACGTTTACTACCAATCGAGCTTGGGATTTCTGCACCTTGCCTTATGCATTAATTTTCTTCTTAAACACCCACTTGCTTCCAATGGTTTTCCTTCCATATGAAAACTCCACCAAATCTCAAGCCTCACTTTTGCCTAAATATGTCATTTCTTCAACCATGACCTCTTTCTAGTGTTTTCCATCGTTTGAATCCACCAGCTCCTTGATAGTTCTGAGCTCATCATTAGTAGTAGACAAAAAAAAAAAAAATTAAACATAAAGTATATGGACTATACCTCTTTGGATTCCCTCTCTCTCAATTTGATCTCCTAAAAAATGGAACGCGTGGCTCTTCCTCTTCTGATTCTTGTTCCAATGTAGAGTCTGATTCTTCCTCTTCCAGTTTAAATTCTATCTTTTTAGTTTCCTTTGTTAGGACTTCATGTTTATAACATATTTCACCTCTCTGAACATGACACCTTAGTTGTAGAAAACCTTCCTTGTTTCTAGGTTCCAAAGTGTATAACCCTTTAAACTATCCTTATACCCAATAAAAATGCATCTTTTAGATTTACTATCCAACTTGTTTAATTTCTCCTTTGGAACATGTACATATGCATCACAGCCAAATAACCAGAGATGTGGGAGAGAGGGTTCTTAAAATCACATACCTCATGTGGACCCTTATCCTCCAACACTAATGAAGATGATTTGTTAAACAAATAACATGTACTATCCACTATCAGAATTCATGTCCTCACCTGGCATCACTTATCATGTAGTTTTCCTTTTTCCATCAATGTACTATTGATTATTTCTACAGCTCCATTCTATTGAGGTGTGTATGGAGTAGTATTCTTCCATTCTATACCAAAATTCTTACAAAAATCTTCAAATTCCTTCCTGTAGAACTATCCACCATTATCTATCCTCAATGCCTTGACCTTTTTCTCTGTCTAATTTTCTGCTAGAGCCTTAAATTATTTAAACTTGTTAAGGACTTCATATTTCCTCGCAAGGAAATATATCCATGTACTCCTCGAGAAGTCATCTATAAATGGGACATAGTACACAAATTTAGTCAATGATAGAGCCGATACAGGTCCAAACACATCACTGTGCACATGATCCAATATCCCTTTTTATCTCTTAGCACCAAAGGGGAAAATCACCTCATTCTACTTCCCATATACACAATGTTGAAAGAAATATAAATATAGAGAGAAATTATACACGCCTTCAGTTAATTTTTGAAACTTCTGTAAAATTCCACCTTGGATAGCTCAAATGACCAAAATTATGATTCCATTAGATTCCTATTTTCGAGAGGACCAAAGTCAACCTAAAGATCCCAATTTGGTTAAGTAGAAGTTGAGTTATGAATTATTTTATTCATACATGTATTATGGAATGGATCTACCCTAACCACAAGAGTAACAACTTAGATTAGTCTTAACCCCAAGTGAACCCTTAGGAAAATCTATAAATATAAGAGACCTCAAGATCATTTGGATACATCTTCTCTTCTCTTTTGACTTGGTTTGCACAAGTTCGACGGAAGGATTTGATCAAGGGTTCGAAAACACAAGCAAAAGATTTGCTTTGGGTTAGGGTCTTCTGGATCTCAGTCGTTGGCACAGAATAGGGAATTATGGTCCTTGGATGCTAGAACATAAGCCTATGATAGCTAACAGAGACCTATAGTCACTGGCATGGAGGCTTATGGGAGCGACTATGGCTTTAGAGATAGATCTGGAGGAATTGGTCCCCGGTCGCTTGCACAAAGTGGTCTTGAGAGCAGTGAGGACATCTTGGTTGCTCGCACAACAATATTAAGGGAGTGACATTGGGTTTTAAGTGTATTGCACCACATTCACATGCATAAAGACTTCCTCAAAGTGACTGTGCAGTCACAGTTGCCCGCATATAGTGACCGAGAGAGTGACCAGGAACTTTTGGTCGCACACAGATAGTTTTGATGAGAGTGACCAGAGTTTAGATCTAAGGTTTGAAATATTGGCTTCAATTCACTTTAGTGATCATGTAGATATGGGTTTCTCTCTTATGTTATACAAATCTATAGATCTAATTTGTTATTATCTGCTACAAACATATGTATTGGGCTCATTGACAGTGACAACTGTGCTCAACAATGTTTGACATAGTGACAATAGTATACAATAGTTGGCATTAGTTTGTGATAGTACATTACAACCATTAGTATGACGGTTCTGATTCCTAGCATGATTATATTTGTTTCATAGATATCATTATTTTTTTGCTACATAGATAATGTTATGGATCATTTTACTCTCTTTTGTTGCTTCATTTGATGATGATCTAAGAAGAAGAAGATTTGCAGGGGTTTTCGCCATAGTGGTTTTTGCACTGGTCTTGGACCAATCCGAGTGTCTCTATATGTGTGCATGCTTTCTTCTATTGTTCCTTTTATGTTCCATTTCATTGATGATGATGGTGATGTTGTTTCTTTATATATAATTACATATGATGATGTATAATGGTGTAGATATGAAAAATGTAATGGTGATATGGGGTGAACGTAATGTATTAATGATGAAATGCAACTATCATAGCAAAGAACAATGTCGCCCTAAGATAATTTAACATGGTATCAAAGTTAGGTTGAATAAAATCCATGGAGATCACCCCGATAATAATAACTTTAATGGAAGCAAGAAGAGGATGGTGGAGACCTAAAATAATTCTAAGGTTTGAAGAAAACCCTAGGAATCTTGATGATTAGGGTTTGATGGATTCTATGAGGTTAGGGTTGAATATAAGACCTTGGTTTATGTCAAAGAATTGATATTTAATGTATGAAACTCTAGCATGGTCCATGCTCAAGAACTTGATGAAGATTTGATGAAGCCCTTCAAGAGGGATAGGATCACCTCTCATTGAAGATATGTATTTCTTGACTTATGATGCTTCTTACTTGTTATACTTATGGATCTGAAGATTATCTTTATTGCTTGTACTTCCTACATATGTATTTGAGTATATGGATGTTTCTAACCTCCTTGATGAGATGTGATGAGTAGATCCTTCTTGATATCATTTTTAGATGCAAATCTTGAAAAAGATAAAGAGGTACTTGATGAAAATATGAAAAAATGCTTCAAGTGCCTATGTTTAATGAATAGGTCTCAGGTATTTGAATACCACAAGCTATTCATGGTATGTTTCAAATATTGGATTGGTAAGACCTAAGGTATGATGAGAATTTATCTTTATTTCCTATGATGAAAAGATTCACTTGGTGTTGAACATTTTTAACTTCTTGAATTCTATGAAGCTATCTAATGTTGATACACTGATACACTTGATGTTTGTCTAATATGTATGATCTATATGTTGGATGTCTTTATCCTATAAAGAAGGCTAGCACCTTGGCTCTATAAAATGATACTCTTGATACTTATCATGATGCATTTCATATGTAAGGATAGTTCATTGACTCCTATACATGAGTTTGCTGGTAATGTTTGTGATAAGCATGATCAAATCATATGGAAGGAGTGATTGACACTCTTGTTGTTTTGATAAAACTTTATTGAATGACCTAATTTTATCTTATTGGTAATGAAGAGCATCATAGCCTTGATGTGAGAGGTATAAGTGTAAGATTGATATTCTATACCTCTTACTGTATGTGGGGTTGTCTTAATGGCATATGGTTAAAATGGGTGCAGTAACTTGATGTAGTGACTTGACAGAAAATGCTATTGTGTCCATAATCTCTGAGATATGATGTTGCATATATCTACTACTTTGAGTCTAACCTTTGATGAAAGATTGATGTCATGATGTTGATAGTCATATGTTTATGATCTAATAGACCTGTTGTTTCATGACTCTAGCAGAGACATGTTGCTTACATGAATGAAGATGAAAGATGTAGAGCCTCAGTCAGAGGGAGAACCTCTTCTTAAGATTCTTACCATTATTACTATTTGTATTCTATGTTGTTAAAGTATGATTTATGTGCATCTAATAGTATTGATCTACAACAGAGTCTTAGTGTCACGCGGAATGAGTTATACTTGCGGGCAAATCTAACCTTCCTAGGAGTCTAAGACTCTCTAATGACAAACAAACCAAATAAGAGCTATCCTTCTCTAGATACATATCATTTTACAAGAATTCAAATGTTCTCGATCTTACCTTAGATCCGATGCTTGTTGTAGTAGTCCAGTCTTGTTGATCCGGATGAGCTCCTCCTTCACCTTCAGACCTGCGTTCACTAACAAGGCAAACAATTACATAGCATCTGAATATTCATTATAAAACAAAATATATCTATCATACTGACCA
>APFE031181655.1:0-11970 GCA_000404065.3 Pinus taeda
ACATCAAGGTATTTCCATACAAAAGATTTAAAATAATACATTAATATAAATATATTCAAATATATAAAAAAATATTGAAGATTATATTCATTACAAGTGGAAAAAGCCATTAGGATGAAAGGGAATAAAGCGAAACCTTTTGGAATAATTTGACAGTGGCATAACACATGTCCCATCTCTTAATTTGGATTTTAATTCTGACTCCAATATTTGAATTCTAAGTTAATATAGTTCTTTTCATGGTATTGGTTTATGAGGCAGACTTTCATCATCCAAGATCAACAATCCCTGTTTGAAGGCGGCACCTTTATTTGCTAAACAATCTTCCACTGAGCTGATATTTTTTAATAAGATAGAATTCCACGATATTATGTCATTAGAAACAAAGGAAGTAATAGACCAGAGAATAGTCCTTTGATTTCACCTTCGCGAAGGGAGGAGGAAGAGCTTGGGAAGTTCTTACCGTGAAGTGAGATAGATTTGATAAGGCAGAGGATTTTGTGCATACCACCCCCACCCACACCACCACCAACTTCACCGCCTTCACCTCCATCTTCACCTGTACCACCTCCGCCACCACCACGAGTTAATATGGCAAGCGCAATGAAGTTTCTTGTGTTCAAGGGAGTAGGAAATGAAGATCCAGACCAGTTTTGGTTTGTGATAAGAGTCATATGGGAAGCACAGGGAGTTATAGATCATAATATAAATAAAGCAATGCTGGTCAGCGCTCTACAGGATCGCGTGTTGATCTAGTATATTAAGCATTCTAATGACAATCCAAATGCAGGGATCGCAGATATCCAAATTGCGTTGAACAGAGAACTTAACAGGCCAAAGTCAGAGGTGCAATCTATCATTGGATTCAAAGAGACCACAATGCTACTAAGCGAGACTCCTTGGGAGCTGGATCAAAGGCTGAAGTGCACAATTCGTGAACCTAATATGACTTTGATGGATGGACATCACCGCAAATGGTTTGTAGCATCACTAATGTCACATTTGAGGAATGTGCTATTGCAATAGAGGTTAATGACTTAGGCAGAGGCCTTGGAGATCACGATGAGGCTGCATGAGACCCCAATACAGGATCCTAACTTGGGAGTTCAATAGATCCAAGCGCAATTAAAAAACTTATGCCTTGAGATGCAGAGTCTGAAACAGGATAGGACAACCTGACCAGAAGTGTGTGAAGAGGTATGGTGCATTAAATGTAACGGTCAGGGTCATGACAAGGACCACTTCCTGGTATTCGTGAATTACCTCGCAGGAGGAGGACTGATGCTATTAAGGTCGAAGGCATAAGCAATACCTAGCACAACACCTGCTTTATGGTGTGCGATTTGTCAAATAGGAGGAAAGCATGCTACAGACAACTACCATTTGTTACAGAAGTACACATAGAATTCGAAACAATTGTTCTATAATTTTTGTAGATCGGTTGGACACGATGAGTGCACTTGTACAAGTTATGAGTTGATGATGGATAGAACTCCCACCTACAGAGTTCAGGCCAATTCGCGGCCCCTTGACCAGAACATAGGAGTGGCGTGAACCGGATTTCAGGGGTACGGGCAAGGTCAAGCTGGAGGAGGACCTAGAAGAGGTCGTGGATAGTTGATATGCTACAATTGTGGAGGGCCAGGACATTATGCCTTTGATTGTATGAATCCAACTCGTCCAACATGTATGTATTATACCTTGTTTGATCATGAGACAGAGGATTGTCCTACATTGATAGCTAGGGTATGCGACAAGGGAGCACTACCACCTCCCTCGACTCAAAACCTACAGATGATGAGGTCTAAGCCGCACGAGGAAGATCCAAATTTGAACATTATGCTCTAATCTGGAATTACAATGGGTGATGATAAAGGCAAACAACCCGAAGATAGTACTTTGGTTTGCAAGGCTCTGACGAAAGAAGTAGAGTTTGATTTGGAGCGCGCTAAGGAAATCTTCATGGAAGCTAAGAAGATCTTCATTGATGCCTCGACTTCAGGAAGCAAGGATAGACTAGAGCCGGAAATGGACCCGTCTATGCTTATGATGTTACTAGGAACTTGCATGAAGCTACTGCACAATAGTAAGGTTGTAAAAGGATTGTCAGAACTCATTAACAGATGTGATGGACGAAGAAGAACGCTTGGGACCTGATGAAGAGATCCAACAGGGTGATCTTAGGCTCTAAGAACTCATGAAGGAAAGAGTTCAATTAAGGGTGAAAAGCGTCATGACAGAAGAAGAAGTCAAGAAGCTTGAAGAAGGAATAAAGAAGGACTTTCTTGATAAGAACATTGTGGTGATAAAATAGGATGCGCATGATTACATTGACAAATTTGGGGACTATCACTGAGATTTGATCAGCTTGATGCCTTGGATTGGAGCGTATATTACTAGAGGGATTATCGATGGTGGTGCAATGCAGATGGTAAAGTGCATGATGCAGATAGTAAAGTTAAAAGGTGGAATTTTGCCAGAAAAAGTGATTGATGGTCGATTAGAGCCGTATACAGGTGGCCCAACCACTTGACTAGCCATGGGAAGAATAGTCTTAGTGCTCCTGGTAGTTGAAAGGAGGCGCGAGACTATAAACTACCCTACCCAGGGGCTGCGTGATGACAGGAATGCACGATGGGACCGCGCCAAGAAAATTGTACGTAGTGAGGAAGATAGGAAAGCATGCGACAAGGATGGGAAGAGAAATGAGGTTAACTGCATAGATTGGAAATATGAGATGGACCAGGTAATTTTGGATTTAGGATCAGATGCGAAAATTCTGCTGAAGCAGACATGGGAGTGCATGGGAAGGGCTATGATGCAATGGTCTCCTATCCAGTTGCGAATGGCGAACTAGCAAAAGGTAATACATATGGGGAGATTGCAGGGAATCACCATGGATATTAGAGAAGTGAGCACACTAGAAGAATTCAAAGTAATTGAGATTTTTGATGACAAAAATCCCTACCCCGTGCTCTTATGAATTGATTGGACTACTGACATGAATGGGGTGATTAATCTGAAGAAGCGCAAGATGATTTTTGAGAAGAATTCTCGGAGCGTAGTTATACCTTTGGACCCTGTTGTGGTATCACGTTATACAGAGCCAGTGCGCGATTATGAAAGTGACGATGATTTGGACGGCATCTACAAAATAACCATGCAAGATCAAGATTGGGTAAACCCCACCGTGGATGGACGGATCTCATCGGAGCACGAAAGCTCATGTACATCGGATTGGGATGAGGAGATAGAGCAATGGTAGAACTTGTTGCATGAGGTAACCATGCTAAACTGTAATATGATGACAAGATCACTGCGTTGTGTATCGACAGAAGTGAGAGATCTCCCTACTTATGATGGATTAGGTGAGATAGATTCTTGCTAGGATAGTTTTGAAAGGGAGGTGCTGGAAAAGAAATGTTTCTAGGCTTTGAAGTGGGTACTCCATGCTATGCCCACGAGGTGGTGGGGTACGCACCAAGGAAGCATTGAGGACTGATGCAAATGTAGGAGAATGATGCGCATGCATTTTTGGAAGCTTAATATGCGACTAATAGATAAATAAAATGGATGGGATGGTCCGCGCGTGCATCTGTCTAGGTGGGTACAGGCATATGGTAAATAACCTACGTGGATGCACATGGACTTCGCATTGGGGAACATTGTCAATAAGCATGTGATGGGGGGGAAATTGTGCAAACGGTCCATCAAGTTGGAATGATAGAGTGTGGAAAGAATGAGTGTGCAGAAGGTTACTCATGCAGAAGTATTTAAAAAAGTGTGCAAAGTAGTAAACAAGGTATATAATGCGCAACAAAGTGATGAGGACCTGCATGTACCAATAGTTTTTTGGGTTTATAGAACAATGTGCAAGAAGTTGATGGGAAAGACGCCTTCTAGGCTAGCTTATGGAGCAAACGTTGTAATACTAATGGAGTATATTATGCCTAGTCTATGCATAGCAGCGCCCATGGATATGACGAATCGCGGAGCCTTGGAAGAAGGGATCGCGCAACTGGATGAAGAAGAATGCTTGGGACCTAATGAATAGATCCAACAGGGTGATCTTAGGCTCCAAGAACTCATGAAGGAAAGAGTTCTATTAAGGGAAAAAAGTGCCATGATGGAAGAAGAAGTCAAGAAGCTTGAAGAAGGAATAAAGAAGGACTTTCTTGATAAGAAAATTGTTGTGATAAAATAGGATGTGCACGATTACGTTGAAAATTTTGGGAACTACTGTCGAGAGTTGATCAGCTTGATACCATGGATTAGACCGTATATTACTAGAGGGATCGTCAATGGTGGTGCAATGCAGATGGTAAAGTGCACGATGCAGATAGTAAAGTTAAAAGGCAGAATTTTCCCAGAAAAAGTGATTGATAGTCGACTGAAGCCGTATACAGGTGGCCCGACCACCTAACTAGCTAAGAGAAGCACAATCTTAGTGCTCCTGACAATTGAAAGGAGGCGCGGGACTATGAACTACCCCGCCCGAGAGTTGCGTGATGACAGGAATGCACGCAAGAGCGACGTGTCACAAGGTCCATGATAGCGCAAGGGTGGCTACGCGAGTTGGCTAGAAAGTGACCGTTATAGTTACTATTCACAATGTGATGCTTGGTTTGAGATCAAATGGAGTGGGCAACAGGAATTTAGGGTAGGATTTATGGGCTAGATTTGGGAAAATCTATCGCCAAGGGAGCATTAATGAACCGAGTTTGAGGAAATGGTCGAAATCAAATTCAAAAGGCATTATAAATTGCAAAGGGCTGCCTAGCAAACAACACTTGGACATTTGAGAAATGAGCTATTGCAAACCAAAAGTTCTATGAACCTAGATCCGTTTGATTTGTTGAAGTCAATGGCATTGTTTCAAAACTTATCTAAGCTGTTCAGAGATTTGTGGAGCAACAGTATGACCACACCAGAGGAAGCCATGGATATCAACGAAATGACCGCTAAAGTGACCGTACAGGCCATAACAGTAGGAGATTCCCCTGAAAGCGTCGGGATAGTCACAAAAATCCCCAAATTTTCGTGCACGCCAAGGCCCAAGAAGGATAAGCAACTTATGATTCTGCTGCGCATGTCCCCTCGAAACCTGTTGAGAACTAAACTGACCATAGAAGAAAATGGAAAAGCGATTATTGTGGAAACCGATGAGGAGGAAGACCTTGAGGAAATCCTGGTGGAAGAGGAGGAGGATGGAGAAATGGAGGAAGAAACCAAGGGTGCGGACCCTCCAACCAGATTGCTCTCGTATGTTCCTCCATGGAAGGGAAAGGAAAAGGTGCCCAATGACCTAGATGAGAGCAAGAGCTCTCTGCAGACTCCACTGCTACTTGATGATATCATTCTTGAAGGAGTGCACTTGAGATGGGCGCCGAGTCTAAATTTTGAAGACTAGGATCTCCCGGACCATGAAAAGTTCCCACACTTGGAAACCACGTAGCTCATGAAGCCGAAGAACTACACTGCAGTGGGAGTTATAGAGTTGGAGCCACACAAGTGGTTGCGTAGGGTAGAGAAAGCAAGGTTGTTGAACCTACTCTAGGTGACGCATTACCATCACTCCCCAATAACTATCTTTGTCATCAGGCAGCTACTCTGCCTCATGCATGATGGATGATTGTAGCTAGAGGAGCCCATCCCCATCACGAACCACCTGATTTATAGAATTACCTAACTCCCTTGCAAGGGGGAGGACCCAGTGGATATTTCAAAGGGTAAGAGCACCGACTTGGCCATCACGAAGGCCATGAAGGCAAAATTGAGGCTAGAGAAGAAGAAGAGAGGGTATGTAATCACTAGTATCAACAACAAGGTAGTCAAAGTTGAGACCCAGATATTGGTTGTTAAAGTTATGTAGAAGTTTCGCGCGGATGAGGTGCCCATGCTAGTGATAGCACTTGTCGCGTAGTGTGCAGAGGGCGTCCATTTTAACTGGTCAAAGTACTTGTGCAAGGAGTTCCTGGAGAATTTCTGCAAGGCACATGAATAGTGGAAGACCTTCCACTATGCATGGCTTCTACTATCCATACTGCTGGTAGCTTGGGAGTTTCCTAAGGACAACCAGTTCCCCACAATTGCGCAGGACAAAGTTGAATGGGATGATTCCCTTCACATAACCTATAGGGAAACTTAACTTTACCACAAGGTGTGGTCTTCTCTAGATGGAAAAGTTACCCATTCACCTAACCTACAAGGAAACTTAACTTTACCACCAGGTGCATGCCCCCTAAGCTTCATTGCATTCACCTAAGTAGGCTACTTGTGGCTATTAGGTGGATGGAATGAAGGTTCATTTACGAGATCAAGTGAAAGACTTGATTGGGATTTTATGAGATCATGCTGAACTACAATATGATGACAAGATCACTGCATTGTGTATCGATAGAAGTGAGAGATATCCCTACTTATGATGGATTAGGTGAGGTAGATTCTTTCTAGGATAGATTTGAAAGGGAGGTGTTGGAAAAGAAACGTTTCTAGGCTTTGAAGTGGATATTGCATGCTATGCTCGTGAGGTGGTGGGTACCGCACCAAGGAAGCTTTGAGGACTGATGCGAATGTAGGAGAATGATGTGCATGCATTTTTGGAAGCTTAAGATGTGACTAATAGATAAATACAATGGACGGGATGGTCTGTGCGCGCATCTGTCCAGGTGGGTACAGGCATATGGTAAATAACCTGCACGGATGCACATGGACTTCGCGTTGGGGAACACTGTCAATAAGCATGTGGTGGGTGGGAAATTGTGCAAATGGTCCCTCAAGATGGAATGACAGAGTGTGGAAATAATGAGTGTGCAGAAGGTTACTCACGCAGAAGAATTTAATGAAGTGTGCAAAGCACTAAAGAAGGTATATAATGTGCAACAAAGAGATTGGGACTTGCGTGTACCAACAATTTTGTGGGCTTATAGGACAACGTGCAAGAAACTAATGGGAAAGACGACTTCTAGGCTAGCTTATGGAGCAAACGTTGTAATACCAATGGAGTATATTATGCCTAGTCCATGCATAGCAGCGCCCATGGATATGATGGATCACAGAGCCTTAGAAGAAGGGATTGCGCAGCTGAACGAAGAAGAATGCTTGGGACCTGATGAAGAGATCCGACAGGGTGATCTTAGGCTCCAAGAAGTCATGAAGGAAAGAGTTCGGTTAAGGGAAAAAGGTGCCATGATGGAAGAAGAAGTCAAGAAGCTTGAAGAAGGAACAAAGGAGGACTTTATTGATAACAAAATTGTGGTGATAAAACAGGATGCACACGATTACGTTGAAAATTTGGGGACTACCGCCGAGAATTGATCAGCTTGATGCCATGGATTGGACCGTATATTACTAGAGGGATCATCGATGGTGGTGAAATGCAGATGGTAAAGTGCACGATGCATATAGTAAAGTTAAAAGGTAGACTTTTCCCTGAAAAAGTGATTGATTGTTGATTGAAGACGTATACAGGTGGCCCAACCACCTGAATAGCTAAGGGAAGCATAGTCTTAGCGCTCCTAACAGTTGAATGGAGGTGCGGGACTATACACTACCCTACCCCATGCGATGACGGGAATGCACGCTAGAGCGATGTCTCACAAGGTCCATGACAACGTAAGGGTCGCTGCTCGAGTTGGCTGGAAAGTGACCGTTATAGTTACTATTCACGATGTGATGCTTGGTTTGAGATCAAATGGTTCGAGAAACAAGAATTTAGCGCAGGATTTATGGCCTAGATTTGGGAAAATCTACTGCCAAGGGAGCATTAATGAACCGAGTTTGGGGAAATGGTCGAATTCAAATTCAAAAGGCGTTATAAATTGCAAAGGGCTGCTAAGCAAACAACACTTGGCCATTTGAGAATTGAGCTATTGCGCACCCAAAGATCTATGAACCTAGATCCATTTGATTGGTTGAAGTCAAAGGCATTGTTTGAGCACTTATCTATGTTGTTGAGAGATTTGTGGAGCAACATTATGACCACACTAGAGGAAGCCATGGATATCAGCGAAATGACCGTTGAAGTGACCGCACATGCCATAACAATAGGATATGCCCCTTAAAAATTTGGGATAGTCACGAAAATCCCCTCGAAACCCACTGAGAACTAAATTGACCATGGAAGAAAATGGGAAAGCGGTTAATGTGGAAACCGATGACGAGGAAGACCTTGGTGAAATCCTAGTGGAAGAGGAGGAGGATGGAGAAATGGAGGAAGAAACCGAGGGTGCGGACCCTCCAACCAAATTGCTCGCGTATGTTCCTCCATGGAAGGGAAAGGAAAAGGTGCCCAAGGACCTAGATGAGAGCAAGAGCTCTCTACAGACTCCACTGCTACCTGATGATATCATTTTTGAAGGAGTGCACTTGAGATGGGTGCTGAGTCTAAAGTTTGAAGACTAGGATCTCGCGGACCATGAAAAGTTCCCGCACTTGGAAACCACGCAGCTCATGAAGTCGAAGAAATACACTACGGTGGGAGTTATAGAGTTGAAGCCACACAAGTGGTTGCGCGGGGTAGAGAAAGCAAGGTTGTTGAACCTACTTTAGGTGACGCATTACCATTGCTCCCCAATAACTATCTTTGTCATCAGGCATCTACTCTGCTTGGTGCATGATGGACATTTGCAGCTGGAGGAGCCCATCCCCATCACGAACCACCTGATTTATAGAATTCCCTGACTCCCTTGCAAGGGGGAGGACCCAACAGATATTTCGGAGGGTAAGAGCATCGACTTGGCCATCACGGAGGCCATGAAGGCAAAATTCAAGCTAGAGAAGAAGAAGAGAGGGTACGAAATCTCCAGAATCAACAACAAGGTAGTCAAAGTTGCAACCCATATATTGGCTGGAAAAGTTATGAAGAAGTGTTGCACAGATGAGGTGCCCATGCTAGTGATACCACTTGTCGTGTAGTGTGTAGAGGGCGTCTAGTTTAACTGGTCAGAGTACTTACGCAAGGAGTTCCTGGAGAATTTTCGCGAGGCACATGAATAGGGGAAGACCTTCCACTATGCATGGCTTCTACTATCCATAGTGTTGGTAGCTTGGGAGTTTCCTGAAGGCAACCAGTTCCCCACAATTGCCCGGGACAAAGTTGAATGGGGTGATTCCCTTCACATAACCTACAGGAAAACTTAACTTTTCCACGAGGTGTGGTCTTGTCTAGATGGAAAAGTTCCCCATTCACTTAAACTATAGTGAAACTTAACTTTACTATGAGGTGCATGCCCCACAAGCTTCATTACATTCACCTAAGTAGGCTACTTGTGGCTATTAGGTGGATGGAATGAAGGTTCATTTACGAGATCAAGTGAAAGACTTGATTGGGATTTTACAAGATCTAATCAAAGACTCGACTTGGAACTTTGCTGTAGGGGAGCTTGTTTCATTTTTTAATGAGCTTGACACAAGATAAGGAACTCTGCTTAGATTTCTTGTTTCATTTTTTAATGAGCTTGACACAGGACAAGGAACTATGCTCTGATTCCTTGTTTCATTTTTTAATGAGCTTGACACAAGACAAGGAACTGTGGTCTGATTCCTTGTTTCTTTTTTTAACGAGCTTGACACAAGACAAGGAACTATGCTCTGTATTCCTTGTTTCATTTTTTAAAGAGGTTGACACAATACTAGGAACTATCCTCATACCCTTTGTTCACGACCCATAAGAGGTCATGACTTCCAAGAGGTTCTCATCAGATGGGAGAACAATGTTGTGGAAGGGATCATTAGAGAGATCTCGTTCCAATGCCCCTAGTACATAATGTACAACACCATGGAATTGATCATCCATTGATGTAGGCATGGAATGGGTTGCCACATAATTAACCCATGGTGGGGATGATACCATTGGTACAAAAGTACCACTTAGGGAAGATGGTTCACTGTAAGCCATATTTGGATTGGGAAATGAAATCTGGTCAACGGTGACAATTCTGCCTTCATGTAGAAAACAAATCACTCGAAACTGTGTTGAAACAATAGCTCCCATGTTATAAACATAGTCGTGCCCAAGAAGTAAATTGTAATCTAAAGGGCCTAGGACTACCATCACATTCAGATAAACGATTTTTCCTCCCAAAGTAATAGGAGTTATAGGTTGATATAGTTTATAGTGTTATCAAGAAAGGTACTATAACTGTTAAGGGTCAACATGTTCAATAGAAAAATGTTATACTGAATGTTACAGATAATAGTGGTTATAAGAGATAGTGATTTATGGAAGTCGTTACAAAGTTTGAAGTTTAAATAATGATGTTATAGTGGTTAAGGGTTAGAGATATTTAACATTTTAAGTGTTATATGTGAATAAAGATATAGGAGTTCGAGTAATTGCAGGTGTTATAGGATATATATAAACTAGGATTTTATAAATATCGAAGATTATGATTCTTAAAGGTCATTGAGATTAAGCAATTATATAGATATTAAATATTATGGTTCTTAAATGTCATAGAGATTAATGAGTTTTATATGTATGGAGGATTATGGCTCTTAAATGCCATTGAGATTAAGGGTTATATAGTCCATAATGACTAAGAAGTGATGAGTGCTATGATTAATATATACTGAATGTTATCATGTTATGAAATAACACAGGTCATATGTTAAATTGGTGAAGGTTACGTGTCTATAAGTAAGAAGTTATAGACTAGGTGTTAGCTTTCATGTACTCATAGTCATAAAGATTAGAATTTATAAGGATTTAAGATTATATTAGGGATTAGTATAAGTTAGTGGTAAGGTGCCCTAATTGATTTGGGTTATATGATTTACAAGTTAGTGAGTACATACAAAATTATTAGAGGTCATAAAAATAGTAAGTATTAAGAATTAGGCATTAACGAAAGACATAAATATAATTATTATTTAATAGACATTTTAAAAATTAAATTGGTCTCATACTCATTATTTATATTTGACATTTTCTTATTAGTCCCTGCCTGAGACTATTAGTGATCGATCGATTGCTGACAATCAATTAATTGCTCCTTTCACCAAAATATTTTATGCTTTCCCAAATTTTATCCAAAGTTTTCGATGGCAATTTAGCGTCCTAGACAATTTATCCAAAGTTTTGTTTTCGACCTCTTATTGGAAACTTCGCGCGTATCTAGGGAAAAATACACCTGTTATCCAAAGTTTGAAAGGAATTAACATATTTCGAAAATAATAAGATAATAAACTTTGATGTCGGCTTATTATTATCTTTTTTTTTTTCGCTTTGTGTTTCTTTATAATGGTTTATTTGACACAAATTCAAATTACCACCATAATTTTTCTTTAGCATAATCCATGATATTATATGGTCGTACGACCAGAACCTCGTGCATGCTCTGAATTTTTCATGTAAAGAAAATTCCTATAAAGTAACTTCCATAAAGTTACCATGCCACATGGGAATTTTAAATATTTATTTATTTCTCCTATAAAGTAACCGCCATAACTCTAATAAGTTACCATGCCACTTAGGAATTTTAAATATTTATTTCTGCACTCTAATAAGTTACCATGCCACTTGAGAATTTTAAATATTTATTTCTGCTATAAAGTAACCGCCATAATTCTTAATAAGTTACCATACCATGCCACTTGGGAATTTTAAATATTTATTTATTTCTCTGGATAAATTTAAAAAAATAATCAAAACCTATTTGATGTATCCTTTTTTTTTCAAATTTTAAAATTATATAAAGGATGGCTCATCTCCATAGGATATTATGGAACGAACTATTGACGGCAGGCGAATGTTAATTGGCAAAAAGCTTCCGAAAAACCACTTCTAAAGCACAGGTTAAAAAATTATGCTTTTAGGGTTGATTTTTCCATTTGCAAAACCACTTCGTACTTGTCCCCAAACTACTCAGTCCCATACGATCTGTTTTATTGAATTTGTTGTATAAAAAAATACTTCTAAAATGTATGCATAAATATTTATTGAGTTTTTTCCTTTATAATTAAGGATAT
>APFE031181656.1:6704-36008 GCA_000404065.3 Pinus taeda
TGGTGGAGGGGCAGGCCACAACCCCCAGCCCCTCCCATGGAACTTCCAACAATAAATACGGGGTGGGTGGCCATGACCCCTCCACCCCAACCTTCACAACAAACAAAAATGTTTGGGTCGGCCCTTAGGGCACGAGCCCAACCCAAAACACAACATGCAAACCAATGGCGTGGGCAGGCCCGACCCAACCATTAATGTTTTTAAAAACCAAATTTTGTTTGTAAGGTTATAAAAAATATTTTGTTATGTAAAAACGAGGAGGTGGGGTTTGACCTCTCGACCTCCTCCATATTAACCGGGCTTTTCACCAACTACCCTACAACGATTTCCTTGAAGAATCCGCCACTAATTTTGTATTTAAATGCAATTTTTTAGTGCACTCAAGTAGAGGAGGCAATGCATGGAGTTCAAGGTAGAATTTTGTCAGAGGGCCAAATTTTCACTTTGACAAAATTTGATATATTTTATAGCCCTGTATTCAAGCTTCTGTGATCCATAATGAATTAAATTTTATATTGTTTTAGCACATCTTGATGCCACAAATGCAATGGCGCCATCTGTTTCTCCATCAGAGTTCTTCATTTTTCGGCCATTTTTTAATATGTAGGTGGAACCATCACTGTTGCAGAAACAAGGAGCGGAACCATGATCCTTGAAATTTTCCCGAGGAGGTAATTTTTATCCATGTCGGCATATAGTCAAGTTTATAGTCATTTTTCATGGTTTTCTACAGGATCGCAATGGCAAGGTCAGATTCGCCTTTGGAGTTGCAGATTTCCAATCCACCTATGGAACAGAATCTTTGAGGAATCTAAGGGGAATCTAAAAGATTCCATCAGCCCCAGATTCTCAATTTCTTAGAATTTAGAAATTGGACAGTCAATTTTGTATTATTCGATGCCACAAATCTGATGGTGCATTCAAATTTTTCATTCTCTCATTTCATTGTCCAACCACGTTTCTAAGTGCTAGTGCAGATGTCCACCTTCATGTGCGAGCAATCATGTTCACGTGATCGATGTTGTGAGATCGATGGCCCGAACAGCTTCAACAATTTGACATCCGCTTCTTTAGATGTCCTTGGTTGTGATGTCTATGTAGTGTTCATGTACTTCTTTTGCTATGCATTTTGCTGCACAGGTCCTTGATTGATGTTTGATGTGGATCCTATTTCTTACTCATTTTTATGGTTCCTTACGCGGAATCGCCTATGTGATGTACTTGTTGTCATGATTCATCATGTTATGTTTTGAGATCCCTTTTTTGTATGTTGATGGGATACTCATGTTGTTTTCATGCATGTTTTCATTCAAATCCCTTTTATACCAAGTTGGTGGGATGCTCATCATGCATGAGTTTTGTGTCATACTGATAGGATTCTTTTGACTAAGAGTTTCTGTAGTGGAACATCTCTTGGAGCCACTCCTGTGTGAGGGAATTTTCCTTGTATGATAATGAAATCACCTCTATGTACATCATCACTGTTGAAAGCACTTAATGAATTGACCTACAACATCTTAACACTGGGGCCTAGAGACGTAGTCCCTCCTATACGAACTTCATTATCAACGGCTTATGTTTTCATGTGTTGATGATTGTCTTGTTCCTCTTCTTTACAGCATGTAGATGTATTCATATATGTTCATTTAAGATGCAATTTAACACATCACGAAAGTAAAAGGTCTTGGAAGGGTCCTTTGTTACACCCGAACCTGGATCACCTACACCCAGTGTTCAATGTGGACTTCCTTTAGCCATACTTTCCACCATTACTAGACACATCCGACATTGCAGAACAACTCACACCCACAGAGTTAAATCTAGATTGCATGGAACAAGCTGTAACTAATCGGATCATAGACATACAGATCAAGTAGACTTGCTAGCAGAATATCCAATTGTATTGAGATGTCAAAGCAGGCCAACTCCTTCACTAGGGTAAGTGGCTCACCAGGGACCAAGTTCAGTAGAAGTTTCCTCATCTCATGGAGAAACTCAATGCAATGGGGACCATTGCTTCCTAAGGGGGGAGGAATGATTTAAGTGGATAATGGTGGCCACCCGCCAAGTCCACTTGGACCCCCACCATTGTTTCTTTCAACTTTTCAGTTTCCTTAATCGTAGCACTGTTTACTATTTTAGCAGTTTTTTCAAGTCCTGAACTTCTGAAGCCATTTTGAGGCCCTAAACAACTTTTTTTGGGAAAACTGGGAGCAACATGGGTCCATGGATGGATGTTGCTCTTACCAAAGTTGTAGTTCTCGGATAGATCTTTCTAATGAGATATTGTGCACATCAAACAAAGATCGTATGCCAAAGTTACGACCCCAAGAAGTTGATGTACCAATTTACCCAAACGGGGTCCACAGTTTGGCATTTGATCTTCTAGGGTTAGGTTTTTGGATTTGTAGGGTTTTCCATTGTTTCTCAGCAATAAATAGGCCTTCGAGCCTCATTTTAATACAGTTAAGAGGCATGTAGCCGCCACATCTCTTCTAAGAGATAAGCTACCATCACCCTAGCTAGTTTATTTCCATTTATGTTTGTAAGCATATTTCAGTATTTTACAGATTCTGGCAAGGAGAGTTATGGCGGGACGAAGTGCTTCGATTAGGGTTTCTAGTGCTAGGGTTCTAGGAATGAGGCGTTTTAAGATGATCCCCCGCTCCCTCCAATGGCACCGCAACAGGAAAGGCCGCATGAATGGTCCCGGTATTGCTTAACCTGTAAAGTTTCAACAACAGGGGAAATCAAGCGCCATAGGAAAGGCCGAGGCTATGGTGGTCGTTGGTTGCAAAGGCCGAAGATCATCTAGCATTTCACACCAGATCCGCTCAAAAGAAGAAGAAAATCCGGCCAGGGTTAACAAAAGTCGTGCTATGCCTACCCAGAACAGTCGATACTCCGTATCTCATATTCAGAACTCTCTCAGCTTCCTGGATCTGCCTGGAAGGAGCATCTGGGATCTCTTATGGGCGGTAAGAAATGACAAACCCAATAATCATTGGACTCTCACCTCTTTTTTTCACAAGCCCCTGCGGCCTGTTCAGGAAAGGTTTGCCCTCCAAAGCTCCAGTTTCCTCTCGTCTCAGATCTGCAGAGGAAAGCAGAATTCTGATCACTCCAACTCATTCTAGATCCAGATCATGCTCCTTTCTGGCAAAACTCTACTACAATGGGTATGCTCCTCGGATCTAGTGCAGGACCTTAAGAAATGTCTGGAATATAGGTTGGAGATTCCCTTTACATCACAACAACTCCTCCATGAAGGCAAACAACTTGAGGATCTTTATCCCCTTTCATTTTACAGCATTAAGAGAAATGCCTCCATCATTTTTACCCTTTGTTTGAGAGGGGGAGCTGTTGGACAGTCTTCTTCAGATGCGGCTTTTTCATACAAAGATGCAGTCCATGCTCAGAGGCCCAAGAAAACAGATCCACCAACTCAGGCCCCCAAACCTTTTTTGGTGGACAAAATTGAGGAAACCCCCTCCATTGAAATAAAGCATCCTACGTTGGATGAGCAAATCCAAAATTATGCAAAGCATGCCATTATTTGTAGGTTCAATGGGTTATGGCCACGCACAGCAAAACTTTACCAATGGATTCAATCTAACTGGACCAACAACTGCAAGGTTCTCCTCTTCTCAAAGGGTTTCTTCATTGTAGTCTTTGCTCACAAGGAAGACTACCAAAAAGCATTAACTGAAGGCCCATGGTTTTGGGGCTCAGCAGGTTTATTTCTCACTCCTTGGTTCCCAGATTTCGATCCTTCTATAGCAATCATCACCAAGCTCCCCATCTGGGTCAGACTTCCCAATCTCCCAGTGCATCTTTGGCACTTTGCTGTATTCCAAGGAATAGGTGATTCTCTAGGCTACTTTCTAGCCATAGACACCTCTAGAGGGGAAAAAGGCTTATACACCTTCGCCAGAATCTATGCAAAATTAGACATCAGTAAAGGTCTACCTGATCAGATCAATCTCAAAATTGGAGATTTCCACTGGACTCAGACCCTGGATTACGAGAACATAGCCTTTCACTGCTGAAGTTGTCATCACACAGGGTAACTTCAAAGCTCTTGTCCCTCATGGTCTGTCCAAAAGAAGAAAGCCAATCCTAAGCCGAAATCCAAAAGCTGGAAGCCTCATGATCCTCCTCCCATGGATGATTTTGACTCCAGCTCAGATGAAGAGGAAGCGGTTCCAGAAGGATTGGAAGCATCGCTGGCACAGCATCCGCCCTTGACTGGTCCTGAGGATTCTTCTGTCCCTCCAAACTCACAGAAAAGAACTCATGAGTCCTCTCCCTCGAATTCAGACAAGGAGACCTCTCCGTCTGCCCAGCTCCATTTGCAAATCTTTCCAGCTCAGCAGAGTCAGCATGATTGGGTCAAAGTTGGTAAAAAGAAAGGGAAAAAATGTTGAATAGTTGATTCTACCCACGTTGGGTAGAATCCTTTGTTTTTCTTCTGCTTCTCTGTTCTTCTTGTTTCTTCTTGTTCAGCACTGCTCTCTTCTTGGTTTCTCTTGGGGGTCGGGGTGGATAGTTTATCCTTTCTGGCTGCCCGTTTTCCTGCTTCTCTTGTATGTATCTTCATATTGTACCATACTTCCTCTTAATAGAATTAGTTTTTACCGAGAAAAAAAATATTTCAGTATTTTATAGTAATGAAATGAAGTACTATTTCTGTTGCAACTCTATATGTATCGTTATATATGTAATTTGTTGCATTCCTATTTAAATCTAGATCATCTTCATGAGTCATGTTATAGCTTTCAGGTTTCTTACTAGGTGTTTCCATTTTCTTTCATTAGGGCATCAATTATTGATAATAATGCTTCACTATGCCCTTTGAATTCCTTCAAACTAATTTTTCAAACCAAACTTACGCAAAAATTTAAAAAAACTACACACCTTTCTTCATTTTGTAGGAGCTCGATATTGAAACGAATGTAACTCTGTAATTTCTGATCTCCAAGGTCTGAAATTGCGACCTGCAGTATCCCTCTATGCCCTCTTTCCAATGTCACCAGTCTGATCAAAATTGGATTCTCCAAGAAAGGGTCTGAGTGAACTTGTACGAAGTGCCACGTGTTACTGTTTCAACCTTCAGACCTAAAAATAATATAGAGAAAATTACAATATATCCTCTTTCTGTAGTTTCTTACGAAATTTCAATTTGATTCTCAACGAGAAAGTTATGATTATTTTCCCAGGGTCACTTGTTTAGAATGTAATTCGGGAGTCTAAAAATCCTTAACTTCCTCAAATTATATCTCCAAACATATAGAGAGACAAGGTCTGAAATTCAGACCCTAGCTTCACCAAGATTTTGGCTCAAATGGGTTTTAATTTCAAAGTCTGAACCTTTGTAGAAAAACAATTATGGCGAAACTTTCACGACAACTTGTTTGAGATGAAATTATGGAGCTTTCAAAAACCCTAACTTCATGAGATCATCTCTCCGAAAATATAGTGAGATAAGATTGGAAATTCGGAATTGAGGTTCATACTGATTTCTTCTCAAATGGGTTTTGTTTTTAGCTTCTAAAACTTCAGAGATAAAAAGTTATAGCTAAAATTCTACGATGACCTATTTGGAGTAGTGAAACCCTAGAAACTAAAGCTCTGATAGCAAATGTTATGAAACCAGCTCACAAAAAGATAGAAAATAAAGATCAACGCCTTAGAATTCAGCCTCTTTGAGGGGGAACCTCCTTTACATTACACAAATGAAAAATTCTTGGATGATAAAAATGACAAAACCTCCTTTCTATATATAGGAGTCTACGGGGTCATAATATAACCAAAGTTGAGCTAACAATAATAATATAAGGGCACAAAAATAACAATAGTGGGCTTCTATGGGGCACAATAATAACAATAGGGGGACAACAGGGGCACAACAATAACAATAAGGGATACAATGACAATAGTAATGGGTGAAGCACTAGTATTATAGGGACCCAACATGACCACTCAAGGCCACCATAAGACAATTAATCTATTAAGACCAAGATTAATGGGGACAAAGATGTACAAAGGACAAAGGCAAACCTATTTTAACTTTAGTATTTTATTAGGTGCAAGTTGAACATCTCAAGATATAAAGAAGATCATAATTAATTTTATTGCAATAAGAAAACCCAAGCACATTCTATAACTTAGCAAGGAAGAGATGTATAATACCCATCTCTGCGACACAACACATGGCATTAAGTTACTTTTTTATATATAATTTAAACTTCTATCATAAAATCACAAACTTAGCATGACATAATGTTTAAAATCCATTTTTATAAAAACAAATATATATTTTTGTTATAAAAAAATACCAAAAACTAATATATACTTTTATAGAAAAAATAAACATTACAAAAATAAATATAGTATATTAAAAAAAACTAAAACATAAAGCAAATATATAATATATATATATATATATAATAATATATATAATAATTTTTTAATTTTTTTAAACACTTCCCTCCATTCTAAGAAACAAAAATAATAAAGAGAATAAGGACAGACCAAAAATCTTCCTTTCCCTTGCAAGTGTTTCTGACCATTCATTCCACTCACTCGAGTTATTTCATAAAACAGGGATAAGTGTTGTTTCACACTCTTTTAGCGAAGCCTATTGAGCTTCACCTGTGACATATCTATTCCTTGATATATTGATCAAGTTTTGATTCCTTGAAGATTAATTAGTGCAAAGAAAACATGAGTACTCTTAATTCCAACTTCAACCCCTCTAATGGTGGACACAAGGTAAGGGAGGGGTTGCTATTGTGGTCATAACTCTGAGTTCGTTGTCTCTAATGGTGGACGAGGCAAGGGAAAGGGTCATGGTTGAGGTCGTGGTTGTGGTCGTGGATTTTTCTCTTTTACATTATATTTAGTGAGTTCAAAGAAATTTGAATGGAATCATTGTCGTCACTAGGTATAACGGATTAAGTGTGATAATGGATAAAATGAAATAATTATTTGTGAGCATTTGTTCTTGAACGAACATTAAGATCCATTTTATCATAGAGAAAAGTACATGCATTAAAAACAACTCAATATTTTATGTGACATTCATATTGTATGAGACTTAGTTTTCATTAAAAATAATTTAATTTTTGATGTGACATTTTTTTTTGTTAACATTTCTTCTATTTCTAATATGAATTACAATTGTAATTTGAAACAAAGCCTCCAGTAACTCTTAACCAATTGTGCATGTACATCATAATAAACATTCACAATATAAATATGAAGAACAAATGGGTACCTACTCCATATGCTTTAAAAAATGCTTCTACTACTTAATGTGAATTACAAGTGTAATCTTAGTTGGATCTCCAATATATCTTAAAACATATTTTCATTTTGTTTTTTAGTACTATTAAATTTTATTATGTCCTACCTCATTATATGGTTAGCATTGTAATAAAAATATGCATTGTGCTATAGAATTAGTACTAACATGTAATATTGATTTTTTTCTAGAACGCTAAAGGTAATGACCACGAAGATGATGATATAGACTATGTTTAGATTACATCATATATCAGATAAAATGATGACGACGATGGCGATGGCATTGGTGATGATTATGTGGATGATTTTATCATGATGGTCAGGATGATGATCATGAAAATGATCATGAGGATGATCTTGACTATGATTTCGTGGTGCTAGCTAGCCATGCATTATTTTTTATATTTATTTGGGATGTCTTAATATTGTAATCATACATTTGAAATTTTAGTTTATTCAAATAATGATGATGATACTATCGGTACTATATTGTTACCTTATAAATATGTTGAAAATTGTTTACATTTTTTAATGAAAAATTATTATGTATGATGAGATTCTTATTTTTATGGATGTTGTCAATTTACCTTAGAATAATGATATCTATGAAACATTTTTATTTGTTAATCATACATTGACTTTTAGTTGATTTAATTAAATATGACAATGATATTATCATTTTTATCTTGTTATTTTATGTATATATTGAAAATTATCAACATTATTTTGATGGAGAATTATTATGTATGATGATATTACTATCTTTTGATGGATGTTGTAAATTTACCTTATAATAATGGTGTTCACCAAAGATTTTGATTTGATAATCACACATTTGAATCTTAGTTTATTTGATTAAAGATGATGAGGATATTATTAGTACTATCTTATACTTTATATATGTGTTGAAAATTGTCAATGGTCTTTTAGGGAGAATCATTATGTATGATGATATTACTATTTTTGGATGTAATGTTGTGAATTTATCTTGGAAAAATGATATCTACGATAAGTGTTGATTTAGTAGTCATATATGTATATTGAAAATTGTCAATGATTTTTTGATGGAGAATTGTTATATATGAGGATACTGTTATCTTTTTTTATGAATGTTTTAAATTACCCTTAAATTTTTTAACAAATATTAAATTATAAATTTGAATTGTGATATCTTCTTAAATGTGTTATACATGAAAATACCTACTCATCATCTTGGAGGAGCATATTTATGTTGTTGGTTGAAATACCCCTTTCTCATAGACTATATAATATTATAATACAAGTTATGTACCATGAGGACAATGTTATCCTAGTCTATAACAAGTTGTCCCCTTCATCTAACTTTTGTTACCAAAATTCCCACTCAGTCACGAGGAAAAAAGCTCGAGTTAACTAGAATTTGACACTCTTGTTCACACTCGGAAACCCATATGGTGGATTGTGATCTCTTTATCCTCATCTTTAGCTTTTTCCTTTAACATAAAATCATATAAAATATGGAAATAGCCATAAAGAATGGGGAAGTTTTTTCCTAAGCACAAAAGCATCTAAAAAGTGGAAAAGGCCATTTTTATGAGGAAACATTATTCACCCAAAAGATTTTGCCCAAATTGAACTAATGAAGAATTTGGGAAATCTTCATAGCCTTCACTTTCCTATATATTGGAGGCTTGGCTATTGAGAAAAGGATGGGAATTCTTGTATTGTCATGCTACTGAGATATATCTTGAGAGGGAGAGTTTTGGAGCTAGGAGTTGGGGGAGGTGTTGCTGCAACTACATCTGATGGTTATAACTTTCCTCCAACTCCTTTATTAATATAGATCGATTGTTCTTCCTTCCATATGCTACTATTCATTCTTTACTTATTCTATTTAACTAATGAATGTATGGGATTTTGGTTTATATTTATTTATTCAGTAATGTTTATATGTTTCTGATAGTTTCAATTATCAAGATCTTATGCTATGAAGGTTTCTTTGTTCTCTCTCTTATATGTAGGACTAAGCTTTAGAGCTAGCTAGGAGCGCTTCCCAGCTACACAAAAAAAATCCAACAAGACTTGCATGCAAGGACTCACATGAATTCTTTCTCTTTTTCTTAATCTATCCTCTACATCTTGATCTACTAAGAATCCTCAGCCTTAGAATAACCTTTCTCTTAATCATTCTATCCTAGGTTTCAAGGATAAACTAAGAGGGTTTTATGTTCATCTAACCATGCATTAAATCCTACAACAAAATGATATTTAGAAATTGTAATATATTTCACTATGTAATTGAAATTAGTAAAATGAACCCATAAAGGGGGTCATAAATGGAAATAAAAGTAAAACTCTAAATAAGAAGCCAAAAATGGATGTAACCATGGATGCAAAATTCGGAGTAGAATTGGATGTTAAAATAGCCATCAAAACAAGATGAAAACAATGACACAAAAAAGGGTTTTAAAGTAGAATTAAAAAAGGGTGCAACACTAGACATAAAGAATGGAACAAAATAGGGCATACAAAAGGATACCAAATTGGATGCAAACAAGGATGAAAAAATGGACACCGAAATGAGGATGCAAAGAATGGTGTAAAATTAGGATGCAAAATTGGGTGCAAAAAAGATGTAAGAAAAGACACAAAACAATATGAAAAATGGGACTAAAAAAGGGTGAAACCAAGGATGCCAAAAATGATGCATAACTAGATGAAAATTCAAACTAAAATCTAGGTGCAAAATGAGATGCAAATGTAAACATAAAATGTAGTAGAAAAAATGATACAAATTTGGATGCCAAAAAAGATGCAAAATTAGACACCAAAAAGGATGCAAAATTGGACATAAAAATGGTGCAAAAATGGCTCAAATTTGGATGTAAATTGAGATGCAACATTGGATGCAAAATTAGGTGCAACAAATGATTCAAAACTAAGTGAAAAAACAAATGCAAAATTAGACAAAAAAAGGGCTCAAAATTGAACGTAACATTAGACACAAAATGAGATGCAAAGTTGGACGCAACACATGGTTCAACATAGGATGCAAAATTGGATGCAAGAAATGGTGTTAAAAATGATGCTAAATTAGATGCAACAAATGATGCAAAATTAGATGCAAAAAATGGAGACAAATAAAACACAAAAGTGGATGTAAAAAATGGTGCAAAAATGGATGAAGAATTTGGCACTAAATTAGATTCAACATATGGTGCAAAATCGGATGCCAAAAATGGTGTAAAAAAATGCAAAAAAATTGGTGCAAAAATAGATGTAAAAATAAATACAAAATTAGAAGCAAAAAATGGAATAAGACTAGATAAAAAAACTGTCCCAAACTGGATGCAAAAAAGGCACTAAATCAGATACAAAAGATGGTGTAAAACTCGATGCAAATTATGACACAAAACTAGAAGCAAAGAATGGCATAAAATAGGAAAAAAAAAATGATGCAAAAAAAGATGAAAAAAATGGCACAAAACTAGAAGCAAAACCTATTGTAAAAACAAATGCAAATCTTGGTGCAAAATATGATGCAAAAAATGGCATAAAAAATATGAAAAATTTGGCGCAAAAAAGGATGCTTTAAAATTTGTACAATAGATCCAAATTTAGCACCAGGCTACTCATCCCAATTGAGAAAAAAATGCACTAAAATCTGGTGCCAAATCTAGCGCAAATTTCCTGTTTTGTAGTAGTGAGACCCAATCCTCACAGAGAGACATAAACATTAGGGGAGCCAAGATGAACCATCTGCAAGAGGATTATGACCTTCTACAAGAAGGCAGAGAAGTTCTATAGGATTAGAAAATATTGCTACAATATTGAGACAATGTCCTACGGGATGCTCTGTGTTTCTACAGGATTGAATCTAAGGGGATTTTGAGGGTTCCATAGGCATCCAAATGGTGGAAAAAGGTAGTAGAAGGCTAGGAAAGCATGTGGAAGACATTGCCAAGCATAGAATTCTCCAGGATCCCATCCCACACAAAGGAAAAAAGGAAGACTAATGGTTTGTAGAAAAACTGTGTTTTTTCTGTGCATAAACATTTTGTAAAAAGAGTGAAAATTAAATTAAGGTGTCAAGGGAGAGGGTGTGAATGCAATGGACATGATGCCAGTTTTTGCTACAAGCCAATAGAGTTCACCTACAAAGAGAAAAGTTATATGTTTGTCCCTAAAAGACTTCTAAAAAAATTCATGAAAAGAACATATAAATTTTTATATTTTTCCTTGCAGAACCTACAACCAATCTTCTTAAGAGAAAGGACTGAGAAATGTACAAGAAAGATACCACCAGGGCCATGAATGAGGTACAATTAGGTGGCTAGGTTTCTCAAAGGATGAGCAACACTTTCAATAGAGGGTTATTATGGGCCTCCAAATTAGATATAACTAAAGGCCCATATGACCATCCTTTAGCACATTTAATCTCTGCCTTTGCATTTGATTACATGTTTTTAAGCTATATTGTGTTCATTAGGAAGGTTTGGAGAAAATTGCATATTATGCGCCTAATATTATTTATTTTTGTAAAATATTGGGAGAATATTGAGTAAATTCTAAATGAGATAATATAGGGAATTTCTCCCTTCTACAAGGTGGACAAATATTGGATAATGAATGGACATGATATTTTGAAATTCTTGAACATATTCTAGAGCGCCAATGATTGAGAAAATCTAGGAATGTGCTCCTTGTCATTTAATGAAGATTCTTAAGGTTGGGAACCCAATCCACTTTTTGAGATATTTTGGAGGGGAAATCTACCTCCTTTCAGGGAGAATGATTCCCCATCAATTTTTACTCTAGTGGCATGATTTAATTAGTCTTATTTTGAAGAAAAATTGTCATTTAGTAGCTCCCCTTTCATTTCTAGTGGGGATGTACGTGGATTGACTCTAATAATGAAGTTTGGTGCCATTTTTAGATTCTAAATATTGGTTTCCTTCGTAGGAATCTGATTATCCTTGGGCTTGGCCATACTAAGAGCCTCATAGCCTTGTTGTACAGTTTCTTTATCTTCTTTGCACTTCTTATTGACTTGCATTACTTCTTCTTGTATTTCGTATTTCTGCACTTAATATTCATGTTTTATTTGTTGTAGGTTAGATTGGTTAAATTATTGAAATAATTGATTTTCTAGGTCATTTATACAGTTATAATTATGATGAACCTTCATATCAGATTTTCAAAGTCATATGCATCATTGAGCTACTTGGATGGTTTACTAAATTCTAGAATTTCTGGAAGTGTCATGTAGCAAAATAGTAGAAATTTTCTGCTAAATTTTAACATGTGTGAATCAAATTCTTTCCAGTTGATTACACTTATATTGAAGCTTAATAATACCAAACTTAATAAAAAAAATTACTCCGCATCATTTTCACTTGATTAGCTTAGGCATATGGGTACTTAGATGAGCTCACTAGTTCATTGCTCTGAAATTTATGGTTTTTAGTAGTAAATTTTTGCTGAATTTTAGAACGTGTTAACAAATATATTTTGAGTTGGTTACACTTGTATTGGGTCCTAAAAACATCCTAATTAATAACAAAATTTACCCCATATCATTTTAATTTGATTTGTTTTGGAATTTGGAAAGTTAACTCGAGAAACAACAATCTTGTAGCAGTTTTGTTTTGAAATCTTCCTTGGCTAGATTTACTCCAAATTCAGGGTAGAAGTATATTTGTAGCCTACGAATGCTATGGTACCACTTTGGTCAAGTTGAGTCTTGGTTAGGTTTCCATTTAAATCTTACATTTATTTCTTCTCGAATGTTGATTTCTGCAATTACTCTAGATTTCCTTTTTTGCAATTTTCTCTAAGCAAACTGTGATTTCCTTCTTGCAAAAGTAATCTAGGATTTTTCTTTCCCACAAAATGGAATAGATATTCTTTAATGAAATTTTCTTTCTAGAAATATATATTATATTTTCTTTGTTTTCATTTTGCTTTACATCTTTGTAAATAGAATATATTTCCTTTCTGTCATTTACTTTCCAGAAAAAGTAGAATATGTTTTCTTATTGTTATTTACCTTTTGCAACTTACGATTGGAAACTTACCTAGATATTTAATCATTTCAAGTTATTTAATTGTCATGTTTCACTTGCATCAAAGGGATATAAAGTAGGAAGAGGAAGTTGTCTATTGCACATATAGTGTCAACCCCTCTTAAGTTTGTACGAACCTCAAGTTGATAATTTAAGTTGGTAGCCTTGGGAGTTGCAGCATCATTGTTGCAATATTGGGTCTAATAAAAAATCATACATCCTCTTATGAACCTAGATATATATTCTTCAATTATGGTCAGTATACATGCCTCTATAGATTATAAATTATCTTCCCTACACCAAAATTTCCTTCAACTTCGGAGGTGTGATCCTCTTTGATTAGCTGCAGTCGCTCACCTTTAGGAATGCATAACTTATACAACATGCAAAATAACCAATTTTGGAGATGATATTCAACTTTCATATCTCCATTGTGTACATGAATGTGGCTTTGCAATTTCCAAAACACCTCCTTCAAGTCCTCATAGTGACCCAGTTATAACATAACATGATAGCCTACCAGTGGTTAAGTTTGACTCCAACTCTTAAGTAGATTTACAATATTGAATATTCTAGAGTCTTCTTCAAAATGATCATGTGAATAGCCCATTTTCCATGAATAATGGGGGCTAACATGGTTTCTTATTGGATCATGGTGGTCAAATTAAGAAGGTCAACTTTTAGGTGGTATAAATTAAAATTACATATGAACTCTGTTTGAGGCCTTTCTTGCTTTTTTGGAAAGGTGTATGACTGTATAATAATGATAGGGGGTGAAACACTTAAGAATAAAACTTTTACTTAGAAAAAAAATTATCATTTAATGCCTCAAAATTCCCTAAAAGGTTTTAGACACCAATTTACCAAATTTGGACCCATCAATAAAAATGGTCATGTGACCTAATTCCTCTTTTTTTTCGACTCTAAAAGCATAAATATGGATGGAAAAAAAATAATGACCGAATATAGATCAAAATTACCTCTATTCTAGCCTATGGAGCCCTCTTCAAGATTTAATTAATCAAAATTACGTTCAATGCTTGCTTTTTTAATCCACTTGTACAAAACTAAAGGGAACAAGTCATAAAAAATGACACATCCCTAAAAATAAAGGAAAATAGGTCTTAAAATAAAAGCATCCAATCTCTAAAGACCCTTCCATGCTCATAAATATTCAAACTTTCCATTGACAATGTTTCAAACCTCCTTCATAGTACCAATTCCAACATGGTTCCACAACTTGGTGAAATGGGATTCTAGGAAACGTTTAAAAGAAAGAACAATTCAAGTAAGCTATTCAATTGAAGGATAACCAAGGAGAATAATTTTTCATGATACTAAAACTACCAATAAAGAACATCCAAGAAAAACCATGGTCAAAATGAGGAAATAAAAGACACGTGAAGAAATGAATGATCCTACATATAATATTCTAATAAGAATAAACGACATAGTGTGGAAGACAAAGATCTACAAAATAAAGTAGATTTATTGGATGATGTTGAAAATTACCCATAGATTCATCAATAAATTAGATTGGGAGAGATCTTGTAGACTTGTGAGTGGAAAGTGTATGAAAGGAGTTGAGAGGGATTTTCCTTTTCAAAAAAGTGACCATAAGCATGTTAAAATCACTATGAATAATTCCAAAAGTTTATAATTATACCTCACAACACCAACCACCTCATCCAATGAAAATATAACAACCTCACAATGCACATTCTCACACCAAAACTAAAAATTCCTGTCACCTAGATGGAGACATGTGAAACTAGGAGGATGGTTGTTATTTCCTCTCCATCACTCCTTTGCACTTTATAAAATGTAAAACCTAATTCAAGGGTGGTTTTATGTAACTAGATCACAAAAATAGAGAAAATATAGATTACAGACATGAAAATAAGCCTCTTTGAGGGGGAAACCTCCTTTTACATCACAAAAATGAACAATTCTTGGATGATAAAAATGACAAGACTACCTTGGAATATATAGGAGTCTAAAGGGTCAAAATAATATGATGTCACAATAATACGAGACTACATAACAATAATAATGTAAGGGCACAATAATAACAATAGTGGGATTCTATGGGGAACAACAATAAGAATATGGGGCTACAATAGTATTATAGGGACTTAACATGCCCCTCTCCTTCAAAAAAGTGTTTTCTTAAATGCTTGAGTAGTTCTAGATGATTATATATAAAATTATCATCCTCCCACATGAAATCTTCAGCGGGTAAATGCTTCCACTTAATGAGATACTCTGAAACCGACGGATTTCATAGTTGTTAGGTTCTTGTTTCCTTGAACGCTTCAGGTTTCAATATGGTTTTTCCTTACTTTTCAAGTTATGGCAATATGTTTTTAACTTGGAGCTTTTTACTTATAACCTCGTTTAAGCATGGAACATGGAAAAATGGGTGTAGTTAGGAATATACAAACAGCTCCAATTTGTATTCCATAGTACCAATAGTTTGCAACACTTTGTAAGGACCATAGTATTTGGATGATTGTTTATTGTCTTTCTTGAGGGACATTAGTTTGTATTGTTGTAGTTGTAAAAATAACCAATTGCATACATAAGAAATTATTTCATTGCAATGTTGATTTGCCTATTGTTTCATTTGATTTTGCACCAGAGTTAGGTCATCCTTTAAGAGTTGGAGAACTTTTTGTTAATGCTGGACGTGATCTTTCACTACTTGAACCTTATAATTTTCTCTTAAATATGTTGTGATGGATGTTGGATGATATCCATAAAGTTCCATAAATGGGGTCATTTTTGTTGCGATATGGAATGAAGTGTTATATCGCTATTCTACCAGAGGTAACCACTTGACCCATTATGTCTGTTTATCATATAAAAAGAAAAAAAAATTGTCCTTCCAAACATTTGTTGATTATCTCAGTTTTCCCATAAGATTAAGCATGATAAGATGAGTTATGAGCTAATTGAGTACTAAGACATGAAAATAATTTTGTCCAAAAATTTCCAATGAAAATGGGATCTCTATCACTTACAACAATCTTTGGGTTTCCATGTAGCATTCGAATTCTTTCCATAAATGCAGAATAAACTATTTGGTCAATTTAGTGTTCTTAAATTGCAAGCATAAATTATCGACTGGAGTTGGTAAACTTATGAAGGGCAAGTGCACTATATATGCCAAAAGCCCTTTTTGATTTTTAATATGATGGTTATATTTGTTTTGGGGATTTTCATTGTTACCTAGGTTCCTATTTGTAAGCATTAGATTAGAGTTAGATTTCTACAAATTCATGATTGGAAATGGGGCTATTGTTAGACTAATCTACCAGTTCATATCTATATTAAGTATCGTTCTCATGACTAGATTTCAATAAATTATGTTGGAACAAAATAGATCTATGAGTCAGCATTTTCTAAAACATCTTATGTTAATCATTCTAAAATTATGAACCTAACCTAAACACCTTGTTGTAATAAAAAAGAGTATTGAGATTCAAATGATTCTAAGAGAAAGAAAATGATCCTTTAAAATATGTCTGCAAAGTATATACAAGTTCTGATTCTAAGAAGCATGTAGACAATATTTTAACGTTGATTACAGAGTATATACAAGTTTTGATTGTAAAAGCATGAAAACAATCTTTTAACATTCACTGTAATTAAGCGAAAAACATTGAAAAAATTAAACCATTAAACAACTACAAAGAGATTCAAATGCAAATGAAATAATGAGATTTAACTGAGTTATAACAAAATGATAAAATAGTGAATTAAGGAAACTATGATAGAAAGAAATGACAATGTAATAACAGAAAGTGATAAAATGAAATAAACTTAACCTCGACTCTCTACAGGGGTCCTCCACATACAGTAGGTGTAAATCAAACTCAAATACACATTGAATAACATAAATGTAGCTTTAATTCAATATGAGAAAAAAAGGTTTGTTTCACGCAATTTCTTCATAGATTAACTATTACTTCCATGTTATCCTTTACAAAGGATACATATTTATATATAAAATACCTGATCAACAGTTTGAGACTTCTATGCCTACAGGTCTTTTAATCAATCCTTATTCAAATTTGTAACTTAAACAATAAAAGCATTATCTGAACGATTTGCTATTTGGAAAGCAAATCGGATAAATGCGATGCATTCAGACTTCTGCTTCTACGTGTTTAACTGTGCCTTTGACCACGCCACTATGTGGTTCATTCAATGAATCGGCTCAATTGAATAGGAGGAGATCCATGGGGGGATCTATCCACAACCACCCATGTGCTTCCTTTCATCATTGGCACACCAGAACCTCACAAACCATGGAGATAGCTGCAGAAATGTAAAATAGCCGCAAAATCATGTTAATTTGGTAGCTAATGCAATCTTTAACATAATAATAAGGCACATTAACAAATATGAAAAATAAGACATATGAGATTTTTTACCTTATCAAAATCTGTGGTTTTATTGTTTTTATTGAGTTGATAGAGATGATGAAAAGATGAAAATGGAGGAAAAAGGGTGTCAAAACAAAATAGTTATGGAACTCTACATCCCCCCACACCGAAGATTTTGTATGTCCTCATATAAAACACAAAATTGATATATTTTTTTAACTACTACATTTTCTTGGATACTTTTTCTAGTACATCTAACTTCATCCTTTTCACTTTCTTACTAGTCATTGCCATCCTTGGTTTTCTCATGAGGATCTTGTATTTCAAGTTTATAACCTATCTCTATAAAGCCCTGTTTTTCTTCTTCAGTGTCCTGTTCTTCTTAAACCACAGACTTATATGTAAAAGGAGGTTGTCACTATTAACTATTTGGATTTGATTCTACGCTTTCAAGGCTTGATTTTCATTTTTAATGACCCTGATTAATGTCTCCAGTTCGAATATTTCCTATTTTAAAACATTGATTACTGGAGGTTCTTGTGGTTCATTAAACTGGGCTTCTTCTTCCTCTTGAATTGGAATTAATGTTCTTGCTGCATCCCTTTTCCCTAGGGATTCGATATAATTATAAATCTCTTGTCGCACAGGATCAATTTTTGGCGTTCTTTGACCTGGACTTTGAGGAGGCGAGGTGAAAGTTGGTGATGAAACTATTGGAGATGTTCTCGGAGAAATTCCTGAATCTTCTTCTGCCTCTAAGTTTTCTTTTGTTTCTTAATCAATATGCTCTATGCTTTTTGAGGGTAATTATTTTGCTGACTTGAGTCTGGTACTCATTCTTAGACCCGTGACAGGGGTCTTTGTGTTTTCTTCCTTTCTGTTTTAGACTTCTCTGTTTGAGGTGAAATCTTTGTCTCTTTACTGACTTTGTTTCTTCTAACATCACTTTTGTTTATTTTCTCTAAAATTTGTCCAAGAGGGATGTCATCCTCTGATAGTTCCTGTGACACTGTGGTTCTTGTTCTAGTGTTCTATAAATTTATATTTTCCTTCCTCTCTTAGTTTTGCTGCTATTTGGCTACTCATGAGTATCCTCCTTAAAGTGATTCCTTACTAAAAATCCTTCCCAATTATCACCAATGTTTTGGAGATGAAATTCAACAAGTATTTTGACTATACCATGGTGATACATTGTATTATCTATGGACTGAATTCTCCTTTGAACATTCCTTGACATCTTTTTTAGACTATTCAACAAGAAATATGGAATATTTATCTCATTTTTTTCAACAAAATTCATTAGCATCTGAATATGATAGAAAAACATACATCCAAACCTTCCTTCGTAGGTAACAATATTTTTGGATTATTAAAAGTAGATTCCTCCACTTACTTTTCAATGTCGTGCTTGGGATGCCCTTCTTGAAAATAGTGGTGTCCATCCTTGGTTTCTTCAAGAAAACCTTCTAGTCTTCTCTTTCAATACCTTTATTTTTTAACCATTTTTCTTCAATCTGCGACAGTCCAGTAGCTTCAGCTATAAATGACTTTGTCACTGTGAATTTGATGTCTCCTATCTTTACATTGACTCCATCAAAAGCCCTGGTGAAGGATTTGGTCACTTCTTTATGGAAGCCATCAAATTTCTCTATAAATTCTAGCCATTGTGCCCTCTGCAGCAATTCTTTTGTCTGTGGATACCCCTCCAAAAATTTCTTCCCTATTGACTATGTTTTGACTATCACTCCCATGGCTGAGAAGCTTTGTTTCAAAAGTTGTTTTTTTTTACAAGGTAGGATGGCTTGATAGGGTTTTTAGAGCGGAAAGGACGAGGGTGTGAGTGATGGAATAATGAGAGTGAAGGTAGTGAGACTATAAGGGAATGTGGTAGAATCTGGCCATTAAGAGCATTTATTTTTATGATTTGAGTGATCAGATAAATGGATCAGGATGTGAGTTGGGATATGAGTTATGATGATGGGGAGTAAATGGTGGATTATACTCGATTTGACATGACACTATCAACTCTTAGCAATAATGATTTTAATTTTCGGTAGTACCATGTCTATATAATTCATATATGTAATGTTTTGATCCTTATTATTAAATTAAAGAGTTGCATACCTTTGAATTGTTTGCTTGCTAACCTTTGGTTGCCCTTTTTATGTTGTCTTCAGGTGCTTTGCAATGGAGAGAGTCAATCATTCCTTCAATTGTATCATTAGAAGTTAAATTGGCTGCAGAAATTTGTTAGAGATGTAGAAAATCAGCAATTATGTAGCCATTTTATTTTTTAAAACAAAGGGATGCAAGAAAATTGGAATTCTAGAAAATGGGATACAAAGAAAATTTAAGATGCCAAGAATTCTTGGTTTTCACCTTGAATTTTTTGTATAAACATGCCAACAATTGTTAGTTTATATATCTATATATCTATAATATATATATATATAATAAATAGATATAATATATATAATAATATATATATAATATAATATAATATATATATATATATATATATATATATATAATAAGAAAAAGAAAGTTTTTAAGATGGAGAAGAAGAAGAATTCTTCTTGACCAACTTCAAATCAGAGTTGTTCTGGAAAATATTTAAAAATTCCTCCTTTGTCATTGGCTTATGATAGATCTTGAGTTGATGTCCATTTACTAAGAGAGGAACTTTTTCTTCATCAATAGTCCTAATTTTGATTGCTCCATTATCAAAAAAAATTTCAATCTCATAAGGCCCAAGCTAGTGAGTTTGAAACTTTCATTGGAAATTTTTGAACTGTGAATCAAAACGTAATGCCCAGTCTCCTGGCTGAAATTTTCTTTCTTTGATGTATTTATCATGCCATCTAGATCTCTATTGCTGGACTAAACTAGTCTTCTAGATAGAATCTTTCCTTATTTCATCAATCTCATTGAGTTGTTCCATTCTTTTCTTTTGTGCTTCAGATAAGTCAAGTCCCAACTTGGCTACTATCTTATAGGTCTGAATCTGGAACTCAATTAGAAATAGAACTTGCTTCCCATAAATAAGTTCATATGGAGTATGTCCTGTAGTGCTTCTCCATGTGGTACGGTAGGTCCTTAAAACTTCTGGAAGCTTTTCTGCTCAAGCCCTTCTATGCAAGTGAAATATCTTGGTGAGGATTGCTTCAATCAATTTGTTGGTAGAATATACTTGTCCATTTTCTTGTGGATGGTATGGAGTAGATTTCCGATGCTTAATTTTATATTCTTCCACTATCTTTTGCACTAATCTGGATGTAAAGTGCTTTCCTTCATTTGTTACAATTTCTCTTGGGACACCAAAATGAGTAAAAATATCATCAAAAAGAAATGAAACTACAACATTTTCAGTAGCAAAAGAAAGTGCTTTAGCTTCTACCCATTTAGTAACATAATCAGTGCATAAAAGAATATATTTTTTTGTTTTGAAGATGGATTAATTAGTACAACAAAATCCAAAAACCATTTTTCAAAAGGTTCAATGAGTACCTAAGGTTGTAGTGGCATTTCATTTGAAGGAACATGTTTCCCCATTCTTTGACATCTATCATACCTCTTCACATATTCTTTGACATCCTTAAAAATGGAAGGCCAATAATATCCTAAGAGAAGGAATTTATAAGCATTTTTTTTGTCAACAAAGTGACCTCCACATGGTTCATCATGGCATGCTTTAAGTTCCCAAGTATTTAATCTTCTCTTACACACCTTTAGATGATGAGATCTGGTCTTGTCTTGTATAATTCTTCGTTTATGCATGAATAAGATGCACTTGTTTAGATTATTCTTCTCTTTTCTCTAGGAAACAAATAGGAGGGTAACTTCCCTGTAACCAAATAATTAGAAATATCTACAAACCAAGGTGATTTAGTAGATACTGCGAAAAGATACTCATCACAAAATTTATCCTCTACATGTGTATCATTGTTATCATTTTGAATTCTACATAAAAAGTTAGCAATTGTGTTTTGTTTTCTAGGTCAGTCCAAAATGGTGATATTAAATTCTTATAACAATAATAACCATCTTGTTACTCTACCATTAGTAACTTGTTTTTTCATTAAATATCTAATGGCAGAATGGTCTATATGAATGAAAGTTTCATAGCTAGTGATGTAATGTCTGAATTTATTAATGGCATGAATAACAATTAAAAAGTTCTTTTCAATTACAGTATAATTTAGCTCTGCAGGAGTTACATTCTTACTGGTATAATAATGGCTTAAGGAGTGAGATCTTTTTGTCCCAACATAGCTCCTAGAGCTGCATCTGAAGCATAAGTTGATATATGAAAAGGAAATTTCCAATTAGGTTCTTTTAAGATAGGTGCTTCAGAAATCGTCTTTTTCAAAGTTTCAATGGCTTTTTGACAATCGTAGTTCCAATTGAATTCACAGTATTTGGTAAGTAATTTGAAGAGTGGAGATGAAATCTTTGTGAAGTTTTCTATCAATCTTCTATAATATCTAGTAAAACCGAGAAAAATCCTAACACCTCGTTGACAACTTGGAATTGATAATTTGGAAATAATTTCCACCTTAGATGAGTCTACCTTAATTCCATGTCTTGAAATATGGTGACCTAAAACAATTCCCTCATTAAATATCACAAAACATTTCTCATGACTTAATGAAATATTTGCTTCTTTGCATCTTATTAGAACTTTTCTAAATTTTCAAGTGCTTCTTCAAAAGAATTTCCATAAACTATGAAATCATCTATATACACTTACACACAATCATGAATAAGATCAAAGAAAATTCCTAGTACTGCTCTTTGGAATGTTGTTGGGCCATTGCATAATCTAAAAGGAAGTACTCGGTAAGCATAATTCCTCCATGGATAGGTGAGCGTGGTTTTGTCTTGATCTTCAAGTGCTGCCTGAATTTGATTATACCAACTAAAACCATCCAAGAATAAGAAATATTTTAATGTATCTAGAACTTGACGTATGAAAGGAACAGGAAAATGATCTTTCAAAGTAGTTTTATTCAATTCCCTGTAATCAATGCATACTCTCCATTCTCCATTTTTTTAGGAACGGTTACTGGGGGTGAAACCCATTGATTATTTGTTATTGGATAAATGAAATTTACATTTAGCAGTTTTTGCAATTCCTCTTTAACAATTTTCTTTAAGTTTGGATTCATTCTTGTCACATTGTTCTAGCATTTTCTTCGATATAAATATGATGCATGAAAGTTTTACAATTAATTCCCTTCATATCGTTGTATTCCCATGCATATGGAGAAGAGTGTTTTTGCAATATTTTTACCAGTTTCTTTTTCTATAATTCTTCTAGGTTTTCATTGATATTCAAAATTTTCCCTGGAAAAATTTATATTGAAGAATTTCCAATTTTTTCCATAGAATGTAAAGGAATTTGTCTAGATGATGTATATTCAATATTATATTGTTATTAAAAATCATGGCTATTGTCACAATATAAATAGGGTTCATTATTTTCTACTGAATTTAAAATTTGATCCTCTTCATTTATTTGTGAAACAGTGAGAACCGGTAATGTATATCATTATCATCATCTATCCGTTCTTCATTTTCTACTTCTATCATTGTTTTTACATGTGGGTACAATGTAAATTTCTTTGTCAAGCTTCCATATGAGATAAACATGTCTCCTAATCCACAACTGATAAAAATATTGTTTGTATCTTACCATGGCCTTCCTAAAATTAATGGATGTCCTCCTAAATTATTCTTGGGTGTTAAAATCATGAAATCAACAGGATATTCCCAATAATCTAAGGATACATATATATCCTCTAGCACACCATCAGGTTTAATTACACACCTATCTGCTAATTGTGATGATGTTGGTGTGTATTGAAGATTAGGAAGCTTCAATTTATCCATAGTTTGTTTGCTCATTATGTTTATGGCTACTCCTAGATCAATCAGTGTGACTGGTATTTCAGTTCCATTGATGTGTGTTTTCACAATGGGATTTCCTAGATCTAAATATTTTTGAATTGTTGTCTTCCCCATCATGATATATGTAATTCTCCCAACTAGTTTAATTCGTTTTATTTATTTTCGTTTTCTTCCTGATCCTTGAGTACTCAATTCCTTAATTCTTTTTGCAAAAAACAATATTTCTTTTATTGCTTGCAATAAAGTAATTTTTATACAGACATTTTTCAATTCATCTAACATATCATAATAAGGTAATATGATTTGTTTCTCTACTCCTTTATTGATTTTCAACCTTTCAGGTAAAGGTGGTATTGAGATAGATACTAAAGATTGTTCTATAATGGGAGTATTATTAGAATATATATGATTTTTTGTTTTTTTGTTTGAATATTTTCTTTCTAAGGAAGGGAAATCTCTCCTTCAGAGTCATTATTATCTTTCTTTTTTTATTCCTGAATAACAACACATGGTTTCTTCCTTTATAATACTCTACCATACATTAATTGAAAATTATTCAGATTTAATGGAGTTATCATATAAATTTGAGAATTCTATCCTTCTAAGTTATAAATAGGTTGTGAAGTTTTAATGTTTGGATTTAGGAGTGATTGAACAGGTAATTGATTTGGTCTTTGTGGAAATGGCAAATAAAGTTGTGGATTTGCATTTTGAGCTTGAGTTTAAGGTAACAGGTTGGGTTGAGGGAAGTGTTGTGGTGGAAAATTTGGATAAGGTGGAGGATATTGTTGATATTGAGAATATCTTCCATAAGGATTTTTCCATCCTTGATTCCAAGGTTGTGGTTGAGCCCAAGGCTACCACGGCATAGGTGGATTCCAATTATTTTGTGAAGATTGTGTAAATTGTTGAGGATTAAAGCCTTGAGTTTGATTTGTTTGAGGAATTTGCCATGGTATTTTGGTAATAAAGTAAAGAGGATCTACTTGATTTGGTCTTCCTTCTTCGCTGAACATGACCTTAAGAACTGGTATAGAGGGACATTATTTTGTATCGTGATTTTCCGCATATATAATGCAGGTTTCTATGCTTTTTAAATTTAAAGGACATTCTCTCGTAGCATGTTTCTTTCTAGACCTAGGGAAAAGGATGGATAATGTAGAATTTTCATCTTTATGCTTGTTCTGTATTTTAAGGGTGTCAATTTTCTCATTGAGACTCCTTAAAATATATGTCTTAAAATTATCAAGAAAACTACCAAATTCTGCCCTACTTACTGTCGCAACAACAAATTTATTTACTCTTGATAAAAGAGGATCCCTTCGAATTTTCCCTTGTTCTTGCTTTACCTCTTGAAATATGTACACATAGATCACCAATCTCTGCAAATGGTTACTGAGAAATATCACCTTTTCCCATTAGATTGAGAAGACCAATCCACTCATCTTTAATGTATTTTAGTAAGAGAGCTTTCAAAGTTTCCTCATCCAGATTATTCATTTTTTCCCTTTTGATATTATAAACAAATATTTCGATAAAATCTTTAAGATTTTCATCTTATTTTTGTACCATTTTAAATACTACATATTTAATGCTATGAGGCATACAATAATCCTTGTATTTATCTAAGAATGCTTCATTAATTTGTCCCCATGTTCTTATAGAATTCATTCCTAAACTCATAAACCATTTTAATGTTGAATCATTTAAGGTGGCATGGAACAATTTTACTTTTTGAGCATCATGCAGATAATCATATGATCTACATAATACTTCAAATTCAAAAGAGAAATGTCTCTGGGTCTTCACTTCTTACTCCATGAAAATTAGGGAGGATAGAAGGTGAAATGCTTTTCATTGTTAATGTTGTATCCTCATCAAGGATAGTGAATCCAAAAGGTTCTGGATGTCCTCTTCCTCTACCTCTACCACCACCTCTTCCACCTCCCCTATTTCCTCCTCCTCCTCCTCCTCCTCCTCCTCCAATCCTATGTTGTTCACCATTGACATTGTGTACTTCTCCTTCTCCCTCTTCAACCATGATGGATTCCTCAGAATGAATATATGGTACTACAACAAGATTATCTAGATTTTCTTCTAGTTCTTCTGGTTCCTTTATCAATGGTTTGAAGTAGGTTTCTCTTTCCTGTTCTTCAATCCTTCCTGTTCTTCAATAGGAACTTCCAACTATTGAGCTAGAAGTTGTTTTCCAGTTGAAGATAGAAAAATTATTCCTATTGTTGGGGATGTAGGATCTATTTCAATAACAACTTCTACTAATGAAGTTGGTGAATCTTTAGGTTGGATTTCATATTTCAAGACTTCAGGAAGTCTATATTGGCCTGATATGGATGGAATTCGAGTTTGTGTGGGAGGTGTGGCACTATTCAGTTGTGGTGGAGTGAGTGATGATGTGGGAATTAGACTTCTTCTTCAACCTATAAACCTACCTGTAGAGTGTCTTTCCCTATGCATATCATGTTTTTATATGATTTTTTTTAAAGACTTATATTTACACTTCCCCAGCAACAATGCCAAAATTTTTGGTCAATTTAATGTTCTTAAATTGCAAGCATAAATTGTCGACCAAAGTTGGTAAACTTATGAAGTGCAAGTGCACTATATATGCTAGAAGCATTTTTTAATTTGTAAGATGATGGTTATATTTGTTTTGAGGATTTTCGTTGTTATCTAGGTTCCTATTTGTAAGCATTATATTAGAGTTATATTTGTACATATTCATGAGTGGAAATTGGGCTATTGTTAGACTAATCTACCAGGTCATATCTATATTATGTATCATTCCTATGACTAGTTTTCAATAAATTATGTTGGAACAAAAGAGATCTATGAGTCAGTATTTTCTAAAAATCTTATGTTAATCATTCTAAAATTATGAACCTAACCTAAGCAACTTGTTGCAATAAAACATATTATTGAGATTTAAATGATTCTAAGAGCATGAAAATGATCCTTTAAAAGTTGTCTGCAAAGTATATACAAGTTCTGATTCTAAAAAGCATGAAGACAATCTTTTAATGTTGATAATAGAGTATATACAAGTTCTGATTCTAAAAGCGTGAAAAAAATCTTTTAATGTTGATTGTAATTAAGCAAAACACATTGAAGAAACTAAACCAGTAAAAGACTGCAAAGTGATTCAAATGCAAATGAAAAAATGAGATTTATTTGAGTTATAACGAAATGATAAAATAGTGAATTAAGTAAACTAAGGTAGAATGAAATGACAATGCGATAGCAAAAAGTGATAAAATGAAATAAACTTAACCTCAACTCTTTGCAGGGGCCCTTGGCATACAGTAGGTGTAAATCACGTTCAAATATGCATTGAATAATAGAAATGTATCTTTAACTCAATATGAAAACAAAAGGTTTGTTGTACAAAATTTCTTCATAGATTAACTATTACTTCCTTGTTATCCTTTATAGAGGATACATATTTATATATAAAATGTGTGCTCAACAGTTTGAGACTTCTACACCTACATGCCTTTTAATCAATCCTTATTCAAATTCGAAACTTAAACAGTAAAAGTGTT
Source organism: Pinus taeda (assembly GCA_000404065.3). Lineage (NCBI taxonomy): Eukaryota > Viridiplantae > Streptophyta > Pinopsida > Pinales > Pinaceae > Pinus > Pinus taeda. The sequence continues at coordinate 33,918 of APFE031181656.1, forward strand.
ATCTCGACGATTTGCTATTTGGAAAGAGAATCAGAGAAACGTGATGCATTCAGACTTCTATTGCTACGTGTTTGACCCGTGCCTTTGACCGTGCCACGGTGTGATTCCTTCAGTGAATTGGCTTGAGCGAATAGGAGGAGGTCCATGAGGGGATTTATCATCAATCGCCCATGTGACTCCTTGCTTCGTTGGTGCACCAAAACCTCATAAATCATTTAGATAGTTGTAGATAGCTGAGGAATCATGTTAATTTTTTAGCTAATGCAATCTTTAACATAATAATAAAGCACATTAATGAATATGAAAAATAAGACATATGAGAGTTTTTACCTTATCAAAATCTATGGTTTTACTAATTTTATTGAGTTTATAGCGATGATGAAAAGAGGAAAATGGAGGAAAAAGGGTGTCAAAACAAAACAGTTATGGAACTCTACAGAAACTATACTGGATTTGAAAGGATGAGATAGTGCACAAAAGTGTGCATACTTGGTAAGTTTATCAACTACCACCATGATGGTACTCTTTCCTTCAGACTTGGGTATACCTATGATAAAATCTATTGAGGCCTCCTCTAAATGCAAACTTGGAATGACTAAAGATTGTAATAGACCTAGGGTCTTAATTGTCTCTACTTTATTTTGTTGCAAACCAAATATTCTGCCACAAAGTTTTGAACTTCAGATTTAAGTTCATCCCAAAAAAAATCCTTCTTGACCCTGTGGTAAGTTTTTAGAAATCCCAAGTGGCCTCCTAAAGGAGAGGAGTGCAATTCCGAAAGAATATTTTGTTTCACATGGGATTTCTTACATAGATATAAGCGATCTTTGTACCATAATGAATCATTTTTCTAGATAAATGTATGAGATTTACTAGGATCTTATTGCACCTTTTGAACAAGTGTCTACACCTCTTTGTCATTCTTGTTGGCATTATGATACATATGTTGTACTTGATGGCAACCCACTCATCTTAGATGATAAATTATAGTGCAGAAAAGTTCACGCACTTTCATGCAAAGAAAAGTTCCTTTCATGCAGAGAAATGTTCACGCACTTTCATGCAGAGAAAAGTTCACACACTTTCATGCAAAGAAAAGCGCACGCACATGGGAAATCTTATGGTTGGTTCATGGTATTAGTCCGACAGTTTTTGATCCTATGGTTTTGGTCCATGGTATTGCATCCAAAAGAATTGAACCCAAGTATTGGGTCTGTGGTATTGTTTCTCAATGGTTTCGATCCATGGTTTTGAGTGAGGCCTAGCTTATAAAAAGGAGATCATTTGGCTAATCATAAGTGTTGAAAATCTTAAGAAGAGCAAGATCTGAATTTCTGATAATTGGTTGGTGAGACATAGTTGAATCTGAATCAAGGAGAAACCAGAGCATCATAAGTCAGATCTACTGAAGAGAGCAGCAACGGCGCAGTGCGGAGGTGCGCAGAACCAGAGAAGAAGCAGGTGCGGAGTTGCGCAGACTCGTCACGGCAGAAGCGCAGATATCCGCAGGTTTCCTTCGATGAAGTTGCAGACCTTTCGTGAAATATATTTTAGCTGTCTTTTATCTATTTCTGTAGAGATCTGGGTTTAAATTGGTGTCTAGTTACCGGTGTTATTTTCTGGTTACTACATTCTGAGACGTTATTTGTTTAAAGGAGATTGGGTGATGCACATGTACATGATGTTTGGGATCCATTTTGAAAATTGATGAAACGTGGTCCCTGGAAGGAAGAGAAGGTAGTAGCCTTCTGTAGGTCAGCACCTACATACTAGTATTTCAGCTAGTACAAGAGCTAAGGGGGTTGTAGCTCCCTTCCAGAAGAAGCTGGAAAATGAGAGAGGGTTGTAGCTCTCTACAGGTTGCAGCCTGCGCACTGGTAAAAGACTGCACCAGTACAAAATCATTGTAAGAAGAAGTTTCTAATTGAAAAAATATAGAGACATATTGCAGCAAGTGGTTTTCACCCACATTGGGTTTCCACCTTACGTCTTGTGTTCCTTGGTGTGATTTTATATTTTGTGTTCCTGCTCATTATTCTATGGTTCTCACATACAGATTAATGACAAACATCTGAAGAATAAATTAAATTA
>APFE031181656.1:68205-87536 GCA_000404065.3 Pinus taeda
GGTTTTGTCATTTGTATCATCCAAGAATTGTTCATTTATGTAATGTAAAGGAGGTTGCCCCCTCGAAGAGGCTTAATTATAAGGCATTTATCTATATTTTCTATCTTTTCTTGAGCTGGTTTCATAACATGTTTCCAGCATCAAAATATATCAGAGGAAAATTTTCCTGTCTACGCTCAATTACAGTCAACATTGGTCAACTGTCAAATTTCAGTCAAAATTCCCGGTCACATGGAGGAGGAGTTATGTGAGGGATTGAAGGCTTCCACTCACTCCCTTAAGCCTACAAGCCAATGACTATGGTCTAATTTTTCTTGTGATGAGCCAATGATTGTAACCCAAAAACCCTAAAACAAATGTGAGCCTTGGACCCTGTAACTTTAGACCTTTGCAAACTTCTTTTGTCGTCCCAGCCTCAAACCTTTGCGAACCAATCAATGCAATGTACAAATGAGCTTGAGTTCACTTATATTTATAAGATTCAAAGGGTGGCCAATTTACCATTAGGTCTGACTTGTCCAAATGTGCATATGTGGGATTTCTTCATAAGTACACTTTCCCTTGTCCAAATTTGATAATATTTAGGTTGATTTTTGTCCTCTCGAAAAGAAGAATTAAATGCAATCATAATCTATATTAAATGAAGTGTCTAAAGTGGAATTTTACCCTAGTTACATAAGTTAACAAGGGCACCATTGCTTTAGAGCATGTAGTATTGCCAACATTTACTTATCATAAATAGTTTTGTGCAGATACTTTCCCTTGATTGGTCGAATTTAAAAAAGAATGGGTCTTTCTTCTGGCATTAAAACAAAATAAATTCCATTTCTTGAGGCATCACATTCCATAATAAAGGTTTTTGTGATGTCTGGTGTAGCTAAGACTAGAGCTTGACACATTGCCTGTTTAAGATGTTCATAGGCCTTAGTTGCTTTTGGAGTCCACAAAAATGCATCTTTCTTTAGTAATGTTGTTAGAGGTGCTACTATTTCCCATAATTCTTAACAAACATGCAATATTACCCTGTCAACCTAAGAAATCATCGTAGAAGCTTTAGGTTTGTGGCGATTTTCCATTCCTTGATGGCATTAATTTGGTTAGGGTCTACCTTAATACCCTCATGATACAATATGACCCAAATATTCCATCTTACATACCCCAAAGAAACATTAGGAGGCTTTTGTATACAATTGTTTCTCCTCCAGTAGTTTAAGCACCCTATCAACATGTTGAACATGATCTTTCCAAGCCTTGTTGGAGATGAGTATCATTAAAAAATACTAAAATAAATTTTCTAAGAAATGGTTTGAAAGTGGAATTCCTCAAACCTTGAAATGAGGAAGGTGCACTTGGTAAGGCCAAAAGGCATGACCAAAAATTCAAAATGACCTTCATGAGTTCTGAATGTTTCTTTTGGAATTTCTTTTGTCTTCATTCTAATTTGATGATATCTATAATGAAGATCCATATTGGTGACATAAATTTATCCATGTAATTCATCAATGAAAGGAATGAGAAATTTATATTTAATAGTGATCTTATTGAGCTCTCTATAATATGGACACATATGCCATGATCCATCCTTCTTATGCACCAATACTACTATAGAAGAGAAAGAACTTTGGCTAGGTTGAATTATACCTACCTCCAACATTTGTTTAACCATATGTTTAATTTCACTCATTTGGGAATAGGAATATCTATAAGGTCTGATGTTTCGAGGAACACTTCCTGAAATCAAGTGAATAGTATGATCATGATCATAGATAGGTGGTAGACCTTTGGAAGTCTAAAATACTTTGGAATGATTGTCCAAGACTCTTTGGAGATTTAGAGAAATGGATGATTTTGATGCTTGAACGTTTAGTGAACATAATTGTGTAATTATGCCTCATTGTTCTTTCTTCAAAATAATTTTCATGACATTAGAGCTTATTATCGTCACTGGTTTCCCTGCTACGTCCCTTAATTAAATTTTATCTCCTTCTCAACAAAATTTCAAGAAAAGTTATTGAAAACTAAAAGCTATCACCCCTAAAGATTATAACCATTGGACTCTTAATACAACATCAACACAACCCATTGAAATGGAAAGGATTCGAATATTCAATACATATCACCCCAAGATTTTCTTTATAATATGGCAATTCCTTGATCAATTTATAGTTCCTCCATTTCCAACCATCACTTGAAACTCTAGTGTTGGATATAGAAAACAATTCAATTCCTTGGCTATCTTATAATGAATAAAATTATGGGTATGACCCAAATCAATAAACACTATTGCCTTTTTCTTCTTGATATATCCTTCTATATTGAAAGTTTGAGGAGTGGTAATTCCCTCCAATGCATTACAAGATATTGTCAGACTCATTTATTCTTTTTCCTAAGTTGGTTTCTGGTGTATAAATTATTCTTTTGATGTTTCTTGTTCCTTTTCTTCCTCCTTTTCACAATCGATGTAAAATAATTTATTCTTGGAACATTTATGACCTTTAGTGTATTTGCTATCACAACTATAACAAAGCCATTTTTCTCTTTTTTCCTCTAGTTGTTGTGGTGTCAACCTTGTAGGTTGTGGGAGGCTAGGAGCAACAACACATCCATTTTTATAGTTGTAAGTGGTAGTGATTCAGGTGGAAACCCACCTATTCCACACGGACCTCCGTTTGGTTTTATTAGTTTCCTTGTTTATAGCTCAATTTACTATTTTTTAGTAGTTTTTCAGGTCCTAAACTTCCAGAAATATTTTGACCCCCTAAACGATGTTTTTTTTTAGGTCTAAAATGGCCCATAAAGATAGGAAAGGGCTTGCCTTAAATGTTGTATTACTCAGAGAAATATTTCTAACAAGGTATCATACACATCAAATGGAGATCATATGACCATGTTACGACCCCAGGAAGTTGGTTGTCCAACTAACCCCAATCGGGCCTACAAACTATTGGCGTTCCAACTCCGAGGGTTATGGTTTTGGTTATTTAGGGTTTTCCTTTATTGTTCAATAATAAAAAGGCATTTGAGCCTCATTATAACATAGTTTAGAGGCATGTAGCCATGACATATCTTCTCAGAGATAAGCTACCATTATCCGAGCTAGTTTATCTTCGTTCTATGTGAAAGCATATTTAAGTTATTTGATATTAATGAAAACAATATTTATTTATGTTGCATCTTTGTATTTATGTTTATATATGTATTTTATTTCATTCCTACATAAGTCTATATCAGTGGTATTAGAGAGGTTTACTCTTTTTATATTTTTCTTTTCATGTCCCCAACAAGGTCAGGGTATAAGGAGTTAGGGCTTGAACTGGTTGAACCTTTGCAAGACCATCATCCATAACCATGGTGACCTCCCTTGGTGGAAGAAAATAAATACGAGGGAGTAGAAGATCCCTTCAAAATACTACTCAAACAAGCCCTTGAGTGACATAGGAACGTGATGATGGATATCTTTGCCTAGATCCTCCAGCGAGTGCCAATAGCTGATGCATCTTCATACAACAACCACTTTGGAAGTTCCAATCCCTTCAAGGTACAAGTCAAAAATTGCCATATTTGAAGGAAAGATAGATGCATACACCGTAGATAGATGGTTAAATCTATTTGAAGAATATGTTTTGGTTCATGATTTTTCCAATTGGGAAAAGATTAATTTTTCACTCCTCGAATCTGCCCCCATGTCAAGGACTAGTGGGAAACATACTATGAACAGAGGGAAGAGAGAGAACCCTCGCTATTTTTCATTGTACCCACTTGGAATTCGTTCTGAGATGCCATCAAGAAAAAATATTACCTTGTGGGGAGCTATGAGGACAAGTATATACAATGGACTATGCTAAGACAGTAAAGGGATCAATATTTACATGAGATGACGAATATTTTACATACCCTGAGCACAAAGTTTGGTATTAAAGATTGTGAGAAACATGTGGTGCTCAAGTAACATAGTTGTTTGCACAAATACATTCAGGAGCAAATGGAGTTCCTAGACATCTGCTTCCTTGGTGTAGCAAAGGGATATGTTTCCAAGATTAAGAAAAAAATCAAGCAGAAGAAGTGAGACTTTGGTTTTGCAAACCCGAAGCAGAGAAAAGGCAACCCCAAGCCACAAAGCAAAGGGAAGAGTCAAACCATGACTCCCCAGGGCAGCTCCTCGAAGTTGCAATACAAGAATAATGGGAAGGCGAAGAAAGACACCAACAAGTGGTGCGAGTTCCATAAAACTCCCACTCAGAACATGAATGGATGTCATGTGAAGTAGATGCTAGTGGTCAAGCTAAAATACTCAAAGATGAACGTGTAGAAATTTCACCTATAGAACAAACTAATATATGCAATGTCCTAAAGCATAATACTTGTTCTACTTCTACAAAACATCAAGCGGAAGAATAATTGAATTCATGAGCAACATCAAGTAGAAACATGCATAACTGATCAAGAGAAATAATCACACATAACACAAGATATATCCAAGGGAAAGAACCAACATAAAACCCCAACCATGTATTATCAATCAAGTGGAAACCCTCTTCACAATACAAAAGGAATTAACTCTCAAGCTATTCAGTTTTCAATGAACTATGAAGATATGAAGATATGTCTCATGAACCAACCAAGCCCTGTTCATATAGGCTTTACCTATGGTCCTTACATAGTTTGCTTAGGAAATAATAGCAAAATCATATGCTATTAATTCCAAACATACCAAAATAACCAACGGTCCAACTATGCAATCCTTGAGGACACCAGTTCCTCAACCATGCAAAAACTACTTACTAGAAATAGTCAAGCATCTGATAGTACATTGTCCCACATCTGATCTCAACTCGGTCTCTGACGGAACTAACATGCAACAGTTATCCAGGAGTGAATCCTCAATTATCTAAAATAATAGTTGTCACATGCATACAAGCATTAACAAAATATATTTTATTATTTTAACAACTTGTTAAAATAATCTAACTGGACTTGACTAGTTAGAACTAAGTCAACTGATTCTCTCATTATAGAACTCATACTTATTCCCTCAATTAGTGGAGGAAATTAAGGATAAATTCCTCAATCAGTGGGACACTCATGTGCATGCTCACAAAGATTCAAATTTGAATTTCCTTAACTAATTAATCAACGAATTAATTAATAAATATTTCAAACGTGTTAAGACCAAATTAAATTACTTCCTATAGATAGACTAGGGCTGCTATAAATAGAAGGGACCTAGAAATGCTATTTTTTAGACATTCTATTTTTAGCAGGTCTATTTTTAGCACATTCTAAATTTAACATTTCTTGTTGCACATTTTTCAACACTCCCTCTCAACAAGAAAGGCTTTCTCTCGAACTTGATCCTGTAACTTTGGAATGTTCTACATGCAACACATCTACCTAGTCCACTTACTCCAACAACACTTGGAACAAAAACACTCCCAACTAACCACTCTATTGGGCTAGGAACATATTGTGATGCTAAAGCTCTATCTACTGCTGACAGGTGCTCCCTCTCTGACATCTGTGCTACTGCAACATCTCCATGCATCTCACACCATTACACACCTCTCTGTGCCACCTAGCACTGTGCAAAACACTTGTGTCTCTCGCATTGCCATAGCCTGCTAGCTATGTGTTGTCCTAGGATTCCCTGCACTGTCACTCTTTGCCACTCCATCCACATCTGTCTCTACCCAATCAATTAGTTCCTGCTACTCCATGTCGGGGCTCCCATAGCAAGGTCTCATCTAAGAGGTTGGGTACCTCAAGGATCCTACCCCTCCTCCTTGGGACGATCACTCTATATCGCCCCACCTCCTACCTGGAGGTATGGTTGCATGTGATCCCTTAGCCCACCTGGCTCGAAGTTTCCTTCTACTGGATGTCTCTAGTTGAGTAGATGTCTCTACTCAATGTCCACTCAGCTTCCCCTGTTGTGGCTTCTCCACAACCTCTTGAAGCTGCTTCACCAATCGTGGCTCCTCCACAATCATTTGAGACTTCTTTAGGCTCTGCATGTTGAGAGGTAATATACCCTCCCTCTCAACCACCAAGTCTCCATCATTTTCCTTTCTGCTCAAAGGTTTTCATGCATCTTGAACCTCAAGAGCATACAGGTTCTTGACCTGTGAAACAATCTGCTTCACCTGTCTAGTGATGATGTATCTAAGGAAAACCTTTCCGTTACTGAAGACTACATCATAGCCTCTGTCTTCTAGCATTGCGATTAACACCAAGTTTCTCTTCAGTCATGGTACATACTTGACATCAGTTAAGGTAAGGCGAGATCCATGCTCCCTCTGAAAAATAACCATGCCTACACTTAAGACACTATACTTCTCATTATTACCCATCGCTATGAGTATCTAGAGATCTTTCTCCTCCAAAGTACTGAACAAACTGTTGTCACTTGTCATGTTGAAAGAAGCTCCACTGTCAAGAAACCAACCACTTCCCACCATGGATGAAACCATGCATGCGAAGAGTGTGAAATCCAACTCAAACTATGAAGCAAGTGCCTCACCTTTAGATCCTTCCCCAGATCCCTTCTTGGATTTCCTCTGTGGACAATTTGCAGCATAATGGCCCACCTCATGACAACGAAAGCATCGCACTTTCAATTTGCCAACCCTCTTCCCATCATTGGAAGAACTGGATTCAGAAATAGAAACATTCTCCTTCCCCTTCTTTGCCTTACTCGCTAAGGCACAGTTCTCCTCATCATACATGGATGAAGAACTATCTCTGGTGCTTCATTTGATCTCCTCCTACATCAAATTCTACCATAATCATTCCCAATCTGGCAGTTTCTCCCTTCCATTCATCGAGTCCTGGTAACTATTCCAGCCCTTAGGAAAGCCAAGGAGTGCTAGACTCACCATATCCTCATCCGATGTCACGACCCCTACACTTGCAAGCTCATCCCTGCATGTGATGAGCTTGGTTAGATACATAGAGATCGTCTCATCCCTTTCACACTTGATCTTTTGAAGTTTGTCCTTCAGTGCCAGCTTCCTCTAATCACTGCTATTCTGATATAAATCTTTCAATGTTTTCCACATTGCATGCAGAGTCTCCTTCCCATGGAGGCTTGAGATAATGTGATCTCACACTCCCTCCAAGAGAATTCTCCTAGATCTAGCCACACACTTCTTCCATTCCACCTGCTCAGTCTTGTCAGTAGGCTTAGGAATTTCTTGATCAATGAAATCCTTAAGGCCATTATCTTCCAAAACTGGCTCCATGCGATCCTTCAAAGCTATATAGTTTGAGCTTCCATCAAGGGCATATTCAAGCCTCAAACCATAGAACGCCATCTTTGAAATAGATGCGATAAGAATTTGAGATCTATATCCCGAATAATAAACTTCGAATTTCTCCTACTAGTATATTGTTCTTGCTTGATCACCTGTGCTCTGATACCATGTAGAAATTTCACCTGTAGAACAAACTAATATATGCAATGTCCTAAAGCATAGTACTTGTTCTACTTCTACAAAACATTAAGCGGAAGCATAATTGAATTCATGAGAAACATTAAGTAGAAACATGCATAACTGATCAAGAGAAATAATCACACATAACACAAGATATATCCAGGGGAAAGCACTAGCATAAAACCCCAACCATGTATTATCAATCAAATGGAAATCCTCTTCACAATACAAAAGTAATTAGCTCTCAAGCTATTCAGTTCTCAATGAACTATGAAGATATGAAGATGTGTCTCATGAACCAACCAAGCCCTATTTATATAGGCTTTACCTATGGTCCTTATGTAGTTTGATTAGGAAATAATAGCAAAATCATATGCTATTAATTCCAAACATACCAAAATAACCAATGATCCAACTACGCAATCCTTGAGGACACTAGTTCGTCAACCATGCAAAAAATACTTACTAGAAATAGTCAAGCATCTGATAGTACACTATCCCACATCTGATCTCAACTGGGTCTCTGATAGAATTGACATGCAACAGTTATCCATGAGTGAATCCTCAGTTATCTAAAATAATAGTTGTCACATGCATACAAGCATTAACAAACTATATTTTATTATTTTAATAACTTATTAAAATAATCTAACTGGATTTGACTAGTTAGAACTAAGTCAACTAATTATCTCATTATAGAACTCATACCTATTCCCTCAATCAGTGGAGGAAATTAAGGATAAATTCCTCAATCAGTAGGACAACTCATGTGCATGCTCACAAAGACTTCAAATTCGAATTTCCTTAACTAATTAACTCAACTGAATTAATTAATTAATATTTTCAACTGTTGTTAAGACCAAAATTAATTTTACTTCCTATCGATAGACTAAGGACTTCTATAAATAGGAAGGGACCCAAAAATGCTATTTTTAGAACTTTCTATTTTTAGAAGTTTCACCTCTCATCCATTGTGGCCAATGGCCTCACTGGCCAAACTACTATTTTTAGACATGTTATTTTTAGCAGGTCTATTTTTAGCACATTCTAAATTTAACATTTCTTGTTGCACATTTTTCAACAAAATGCATGCTCTGATTGTGAGCTAGAACCCAACAAGGGAAAGAACATCATTGGCATTGAACCCACTATGAAAGTGGCCACCACCAAGCTCTAAAAGATAGAACTTGAGGATCCAGAGGAGGGGGAGTGCCTCTTCCACTCACATATGTGGGTAAAGGGTTCGTTGGTGCAGTTGATCATTGAAAACAGGAGCCATAAGAACCTGATCTCAGCCGAGGTCATTAAGAGACTGAAACTACCAACAACATTGCACCCACATCCATACACCATTAGGTGGCTCCACCAAGGGAGAGATATTTGTGTTAACCAATAGTGTTTCTTGCCTTATAGCATCAAGCCCTTTACAGATGAGGTATTGTGCAATGTTGTCCCTCTGGAGTTCTATGATGTTTCATTAGGTTAGCCATACCTATGGAAGCATCATGTTGTATATGAATCTAGACCTTATTCTATTATTATTACGTTGGTTTATAAATTATACACAATTCCATAGGTGGCATCGCCTACTTCACTTTCTTTGATCTCTACTAAATAATTCAGTGAGATCATCTCCTAGAACAAAAAATTTGTCTTCCTTATGATTCACCCTCAAAAAAGAGGAAGATTGTGGCCACATCCATAGCATCCATACAAGGCTTCTCCACATGGTAATAGAAAATGGACGAGGTTGTGTTGTAGCATGGGACATCTTCACCTTACCCACAGGGACACCCCTACACTATCAAGTCAAGAAAACCATCGGTCTAACCTAGGGTGCACCACTACCAAATGGAACAACCTATTGATGCTCTATTGTGGAGAAAAATGAGATCGAGAAGTAGGTTCAAGAGCTATTGCAAAAAGGACACATCAGGACAAGTTCATTAGCTTGTGGGAGCCCAATCATGTTGGTACAAAAGAAGGATGGAGCCTAGAGGCTTTGTATTGACTATTGGGAACTGAATAAGATCACTATCCAAAATAACTATCCAATCCCATAGACTGATGACCTCCTCCAATCCCAATACATTTGGGTATCACTAGGTACTAATCGAACCATTCGATCTATGGAAGACTGCCTTCAAATCAGAGTAGGGCCTTTTCAAATGGTTAGTAATGCCTTTTAGATTGACGAATGCCCCCACAAACTTCATGCGCATGATGTAAAAAATCTTGTGGCCCATCACCATCTCATTCATGGTAGTATACCTAGGAAACATCCTGATCTTTATCCATAGTTGGGAAGAGAACATACACTATATTAGAAAAGTCCTCCAAACCCTATGACAACACAAATTGTGTGTCAGCTTGGAGAAATTCACTTTGGAGATGACCCAAGTTCAATATATGGGGTACATCATTGACGATCTGCGGGTGCATGTGGACTTAGCCAAGATACAAGTTATTGGAGATTGTTCAGCCCCAGCCACTCTAATAGAGATCTACAAATTTCTAGGTCTTGCAAATTTCTATCACAAGTTCATGTTGTAATTATCTCATATCACTTGGCCTTTGAGTCAAGTCACCAAGGGTGGAGTGAAGCAAATTTTGTTTATTCTTAATCCCAATAGAAGGTCTTTTCCAAATTTTAAGTATCATCTCTACTTTGCACCAGTGTTCACATTACCAGACCTGCAAAAACCATTTAAAATTGAGACAGATGCCTCCGACTATGTTATTGGTGCAATTTTTACTTAGCAGGGGCATCTAGTGGCATATTAGTGAGACACTTGCAGATACAGTAGAAAATTATCACACTTACGATAAAGAAATATATTCCATTGTGCAGGTCTACCAAAAATGGAAGCATTACATTATGGTGAAGGAAACATTCATCCACACAAATCACCGAACCCTCTAGTTCATACAAACACAAGGGAAGTTACATAATGATAACCATCATAAATGGTCCACACACCTGCAATAGTTCCATTTGAACATCAAGTTAAAGAAGAGCAGCACCAATAATGTTTCAGACTATCTTAGTTGAACTCTGGTTATGGCACTGACCATTGTGATCGACTCTTTTGGACATGAGACTTCGAGGTGGCCACATCTTTATAAGAGAAATCAAAAATTTGGCATCACATATTAGATGCTCCTAGAAGGAAAGCAAGTTCCAATTTTTCACCTCAAAAGTGCAATATTACACCACTTGGGACACCTTTGTGTTCCTTCAAGCGAGCATGTTAAGAGGATTTGGGAGGCTCACTAAAGTCGGGTTGTTGGAAATTTTGGGGTAGAGAAAATAGTGGCAGTGCTACCAAATTATTTTTATTGATCAAACCTTCGATAGGATGTTGGGAAGTACATCAGATCCTACACTTTTTGTGCCATTTCCAAACCTACAATCAAGAAGCAAGGCATGTATACTCCTCTTCCTACTCCTAGTTGGCCTTGGGAATCCATCTCCATGGATTACATGTTGGGCCTTACTTCTACCAAGCATGGCAACGACTGCATTTTCATAGTCGTTGACATATTCTTTAAGATGGTCATTCTAGTAGACTACAAGAAGAGTATCACAACAGAAGCCAATGCTAATATTTTTATTGAACGAGTGTGGGTACACATTGGGATCCCACATTCCATTATCTTAGATCAAGACAACAGGTTCCTGAGTGCATTTTGGTCAAGCCTCTTGTCAATGTTGGATACCAAGCTCACTAAGTCCATGACCATCGCCAAACTGATGTCCAAACATAGGTCGTCAACAGGATGATCATGCACATTTTGTGCATGTACAATTCAAATAATACACACACATGGGATGAAATCCTCCCCTGTATATATCACAATTACATCATAGCTCTCCATAACTCAACTGGCCACAACCCCTTTCAGGTGGGGTTGGGATTCCATCCACTATGTCCCATTGATGTTGCCATACCACTGATGGCTACTTAGATAGATTCAAATCATGTCTAGTCTGAAGATAACCAAGCTACTAGCTTCATTGAATGAATTTAACACATCCTCTAGTAGGTCCATGACATATTGGATAGAGAAAATGCCAAGTGAAATAGTGGCATGACTAATATAGGCGCCACACAAGTTCTAGGTGACAAAAAAGTTTGGTTACATTTGCAAAGGGAGCACAATGTAGGGGCTCACCAGTTACACCATCAATAAGGTCATATAATACAATGCTTTTGAGCTCGAAATTCCATAGTTTCATGCCCTACACCTAGTATTCAATGTGGAAAAAATGTTGTCATACTTTCCCCCATTGTTGGACACATAAGACATTAGTGAGCAATTAACAGCAACAAAGCTCAACCCAAGTTGTATCAAGCAGGCCATCACTGATAGGATCATGGATACATATATCAAGAATAATCACTAATAGAGGATCTATCTATATCGAGTTGTCAAAGTAGGCCAACTCCTTCCCCAAGGAAAGTGGCTCACCAAAGACCAGGTTCAAAAGAAATTATCTCACCTCATGGAGGCTCTGCATGCAATGGGGATCATTGCTTCCTTAGGGAGGAGGACTGATCTAGGTGGATATGGGTGGTCACCCACCTATTCCACTTGGACCTCCAGTTGGTTTCATCATTTTCCTTCTTTATAGCTCAATTTACTATTTTTAGCAGGTTTTCGGGTCGTGAACTTAGGGAGTTGTTTTTACCACCTAAATGGAATTTTTTTGAGGTCTACAGTAGTCTTGCAATTGGGAGGGGCCTACTACAATTGTTTTAGTACTTTGAGATATCTTTCTAACAAGCTATCATAGGCACCAAACAAAGATCATATGACCAAGTTATGACCCTGGGAAGTTGGCTGTCCAACTAAGCCCAAAGGGGCCCACAAATCCTTGGTGTTTCATCTCCTAAGGTTAGGGTTTTGGTTGCTTAGGGTTTTCCCTTGTTGTTCAATAATAAAAAGGCATTTTAGCCTCATTGTAACATATTTTAGAGGCATTTAGCCACTACATCTCTTCTTAGAGATAAGCTATCATTACCCAAGCTAGTTTATTTCCATTCTATATGTAACCATCTTTTAGTTTGTTAATATTAATGAAATGAAGATTTATTTCTGTTGCATCTCTATATTTGTGTTTATATTTGTATTTTATTTCATTCCTGCATAAGTCTGGATCAGGTAGACATCTTTGTTTCTATAATTTTCTTTCAACTTTTCTTGCCACCCTGAATGCATTTTCCATCGAGTTATGTTCCCATTAGGGGATTTTTGAGGTCTAAAATGGGCCTCCTAAGAAAATTATAAAATAATAGTGGAAATAATAAAATAATATTACATTACATCATCAAATTTTAGAGGGAAAAAAGACAAAACTATTTTTTCAACTCATATTTTCAACATATCTCCGTATGGGTTTACTCAAATTTCGAGCGGAAACACTCGTTGGATACAGAATTTGATTCCTCATCCGATGAGTACCCATGTTGCATACTTTAGATGGCCTTGATACATGAAAAATGAGAAATACATGAAAAACATGATTGCAATCACATTTTTTCATGTATTTCTCATTTTTCGTGTAGTAGGGTTCATCAAAAGTATGCAACATGGGTACTCCTTGGATGAAGAATTAAATTTTGCATCCAACGAGTACTCCTACTCAAAATTTTAGTAAAAAATCAAGGCAATAAGTTGAAAATATGAGTTGAAAAAATAGTTTTATTATTTTATTATTTTTTAATCTTTGTACTCTTTTACTCCAAAAATGGTGAATCATCCCCCATGGTTGACATCATCATCTTGAATCCTATTGGCTCTTATAAAGTTTATTTTGGTTGTACATTTTTCCTAGGAGGCCCATTTTAGACCTCAAAAATCCCCTAATGTAAAGGCAAACCTCATGTTGGATGTTATCCATGAAAGTTCCTATGAAAGACATCAATCATATGCTCCTCCATAATATCAGGTACCTTGATATTCAATCTTTGGAAGTCCTTAATGTGCTATGCCATTGAACCCTTTTGTTTGAGATTATCAATTGGCTAAAGAAGGTATTTCTCTTTGAATCCTCATAATGTGCCACCAATTCCTTTGTAAAAATTGTCAAAGTGACAATTTATTTATGAGAAAGAAGCCACTGATACCATAAAATCTAATTGGGTTCTAAATATAAAGATGCGATGTGTACCTTTTGTGTGTGTGGCACATCATGAAGATCAAAGAATTACTCCATATATATTATTCATGTTATCAGATCCTTGCCATCAAACTTCCTCATATCGATATTTGGAATGTGGTGGGTATTCAACCCAAAGTTAGAGTCTCTAAAATCAAGATTCACATTCCTTTTGTTCTCATCATGATTTTGTGTGGACTACCTTATCACCATTAGGAAGCATTTCTTGTAGAAACTTTGTCAAACCTTTTGTTGTAGCGGCTGCAACACCCTCCAAAAAATTTTCCTACATCCAAATTTCAAAACTTTCCTTGGTTTTTCCTTTGATGGTCGCAAACACTCAAGCTCATCCCATGAGCTCTTGTTGAGTTTTCACACCATCTTCGCTTAATTGATCGTTGGTAATCTTTTAGCATATTGATCACTATGTCATGCTTGTGAGTTTGTCCTAGCATTTTGAAGGTTTGCCTTTGTGTGTATGAGTTGTTTTCACTTTGTTGACATTAGTTGCACTGACACACTAAGTGTTTTCATGGTCGTTCGAAGACATATTTCAACTGTTGCACTTGTCACTCTCAACCTTTGATTCAGTCTCACTGAGCACATGATGTCTTGTTGGTTTGAGGTGTTTGTCATCAAGTTGTGCTAAGTGTGTGATCACATTGTCATATATGCACGAGTACACTTTCTTTCACACTTAGTCAATTGTCTTGAAAAAACTGTCAATCGAAAAACCTTCCGTCAACCAGACCCAATCTCAGTGACCTTGCATTACTACCCAGAACTGTGCAAAGCTTGAGGCTATCCTCTAGGTAGCTCGATCTATGCAATTCTAGATCTGATCCATCTAACGAACTCCCAGAACTGCGTAGAAGTTGTCCCAGAAGCTAGTCCAATCTGCACTTCCCACAAGACCTCCCATCAAGCCTCCCACTAGTCAACCAAAGACATATTACACCAAGAGCATACCATCGCTTAACCATACAATAGTTTGACACAGACACCACAATTAGCTAGTACATGTCAGCAATGTCATGGCGAGTTGTGTCATGAGTTGTCTCGACCACATCACTACTATGGTCCATATTTGTTGTACTCAACATAATGTAAAGGGGAAGTCTAGGAGACCCACATTTGAAGTTGAAGAGTCATGTAAAGTTGAAAAGTCATATGAAGTCAAAAAATCATGAGGGAAGTTGAAGAGTCACAAGGGTCAGTTACTCCCCTTGGCTACATATACCCCCTCATTGTATGAGGAATGGAATTTTCACCTTAGCTCCTCCCACATAACCTTGAGAGTCAATAATGTGTTCTTTTAGGAGCGAGGAGTGGCTCTAATGTCCAACTACTAGGACTAATGATCTTAGGTGTACAAATGTGTCTTGGATCTTTTACTTAATTTAGAAGCATGTCTTAGGCCAACAAATTTTCACGGATGTTTTGTATCCATTTGTAAGACTATTCTTTAAACATTTGTAATGCATGTTTTCTTAACCTGTAATAAGATAGTTGAAATACTTCGGTTATTTTAGTACTCATATTGTTGAAGATGTGTTGTATTGTTTGTCACTACTATCCTATCCATGTGGACTACTCCACCAAACATTAGACATACCATCTTTGTGTATTTCTTGGTGCTAACAACCATCACCCATGTGTGGACTATTTCGCTGGATGGTGTATGTGTTTTCCCTCCAGCTTTGGTTTTCACGATTGCCGAATCTGTTGTGGACTATTCCGTTGGATGTTGGACAAACCCTTCTTGTTGTTTGCGTGTGTTTCTTCCTAGTTTTGGATGATAATCTATCATCAAGAAGCTCACTTTTACCTCTCCCTTTTGACAGTAAGAGAACCCAGAAACAGAATTACATTAGGCACTCACCAGGCACACTCACCTCACTTTCTTGAAGTTACAAGGATAATACCCTCATGTGTTGAACAACAAGAGCTAAGGCAAATCTCTATGATAATGGAAACTAGACCATCATAACGGATGGGACTCCTACACCAAATGATGTGAGGTCTAGTTAGGACTTCATACTAGATAGATCCCTTGAATGTTGGCGGGTCAAGAACCATCAAAATTTCTAGCACTAGAAGGAGGGCCACCAGTTGTTTATGGTTGAATGTCCTCTCAACCCCACACATCTATCATCTAGTCAAGGTAGTAACACAAACTCCCTCTATCCCATGCACATCTCTGAAGTTGGTTACTCCTCACCTCCCAAACCCAAGAAATAAATATCATATCATCACCTTCTCTTAGTTCGTCCCATCACCCATCAATTTTCCAAAGTGATTGGACTGATCCCAGGAGTACATAACCTTCCCTCTTTGCAGAGGAAACAAAAAACTACACCCATAAGAGTGGTAGTCTCGTTTGTTGAAGAATTAATCCTTTCCACTCTTGAAGAGCTAGCTAAAGTTGTTAAGAACGAAGAGGAACCTGTTTTTTTCTTACAAGGAGAAGAAGTTAACAACACACTCTTGGGTTCAGGTTCTGGTAGAGGTAGCAGAGGGGAAGGCAACAAAGGAGGTGGAGGTAGAGACGAATCAACAAATTTAGAGGTTGAATCGTTTGATTCTAAAGAAGAGGAGGAGTATGAAGAAGAAGAAGACATGGCTGGTCAAAATTTGGAATGGATGACCCAGGGCCCATTGGCACTCCACAGTGTCTTGCACTAGATGCCAAGGAACACAAAGAATATGTTAACAAAATATGAACCTAATAGAGAAGTTAAGGCAGAAGACCATCTAGTCACATTCTACCTACATTTGGAGAAACTCGAGGTACGTTATGATGATGCTACATGTAGACTATTTCCATGTACCTTGGATGGCAGGGAAACTGTATAGTACCACAACTTTCCCGTCAACTCAATTCAGAACTGCGGGATGTTCAAAATAATTTTCCTTGAAACAATTGATGATGACAAAACCTTCGCCATGTTGTTGAAAGAGTTTGGTAGTTTTAAGATGGATCCAATAGAGAAAGTGAACTGCAACCAAATTTTTAGCCATATCCTGAGAAAGTCCACTACAGATACTAAACCTCATGAATCCATCCTAGATGACTATTACACATCTGCACTACTGACCAACATTGCGTAGTTCGTAAAGCGAGCTGTGAAACCAACACTATTCAAAAATTTCTAAGAGGAAACTGATGTGGAGAAGGACCTGTATGTGATTGGACTCATTATAGATGATGAATCAATGAAGGACTCCAAAGACGTATGCAAAAAGTCATATTCTATTGTGAATAAGGTGAAGGAAAAAGTAACGAATGAAATTGAGACCCTTACTCATCTACTCAAGTCCTTGATAACTGAAGTAGTAGAAATCAAGCAACGGACTAGCGAGATGACAGTGAGTAGCAGACCTTTTTGTTTTGTAAGCAGAAAGAATGGGACATCAGGTAGCAGTAGCAGTCACTTGGCTAAATTTGCGCAGAGTTCAAATATTGTGTTCCAAACAAATCAACTTGGTAAGGATAACTTTTGTGATTTCCACCAAGCGCGACATGTAGGTTTTAACCCCGTACAGAAATTACCCGCATATGAATTCTAAAACACAGAAAATAAACAATGCGAGATCATAACACATAATACACATATACACAAAGATTTTCCCCTAGATCCCAAAACCGGGACTACTAGCTTGATTTTCCATTATGTTCCTTTCAATGTTACAATACATATTTATACACGGCGAAGCATCCAATACCATGGACCGAAAACCATCGCATCCAATACCATGGACCGAAAACAATTGTGTCTAATACCATGGACCGAAAAACCATCATGTCCAAAAAACATATGCGAAAATCATGCACAAAACCATAGGTGGGTCCAGCCAACCTAACATAGGGTCCAAAACCAAAAGTGGGGTTACGAGTGCCCTTCAAACCCCCTATTAACTACATGGAAAGAATATAACACAACCCAAAATTCTCCCACTTGTTTTCTTTCCATAGGGGGCCACAAGAGAGCTTAGTCATTTTCCCAGCCCTGAAATGCCCATTGTATCTCTACACCAAGAGAACTTCTCAGAGCTCATAGATTTTGTCAATGCATCTACAGTATTCTTCAAAATGTCCACCTTTACCAGCAACACCTTTTTGTCTTCTATCATATCCCTCACAAAGTGATACTGAACATCAATGTGCTTTGTCTTTGAATGATAAGCAGGGTTCTTTGCCAAGAAAATTGCACTTTGGCTGTCATAGTCTATCCTTATAGCTCCCTGTACTACCCCATACTTGAACACAATCTCTACAACCAAACTGCTTCCTTGCTTGCATGAGTGGCTGCCATGTATTCTGTCTTTGTAGTTGATAGTGCCACTACAGATTGTTTCTTACTCATCCAACTAACTGCACCTCCAAATAGGTTAAACACATACTCACTTGTAGATCTTCTCTGATCCAGATCTCCAGCCCAGTCTGCATCGACAAAGCCATGAATATCCAACACTTTGTCCAATCCTGGTCTTCCTTGGTAGCACAGACCATAATCAAATACCCAAAAACCTGCTTCATTGTTGTCCAATGTTTCTTTCCTGGTTTTGACATAAATTTGCTTAATACTCCCACTACATGTGCAATGTTTGGTCTAGTACAAACCATTGCATACATCAGGCTACCGATTGCACTTGCATATGGAACATGGGTGATGAGCCCTGGAAATGGGTAGTTATATGGGCTCATTCAGCCTCCTAATTTGACTTAATCCACCATTCTCATTAGTTTATTGCATGTTTTTTATTGTATTTATGCTAATAGAGTGAATTGGGTTAGTTATTATGCCAAAAAGTCTAACGTGTGCTTTATGCAGATTTTTGGTCAATTTTGAGATAAAATCAAAGGTTTAATGAGCATTTGGCAGCCAAATTCATGGAAGAACAAGGGAGAGGATTTGTAGGAGGGTGTCCCTTCATTTATGAGCCCTTACCTCGAATTCTCCATCAAAAACTTGGAGCACAAAGCCAAGGGATAGCCAAGCAAGTCAAGTAGGACTGTTGTTATATTCAGTTCCAGGAAGCTGAGTTCCTTGATTTTAGGAGGACTGTTAGAGGTCCCCCTTTGTATAAATAAGAAGGCTTAGGGCCTTAGTTTGGTTAGTGTTATTGGGAAATCTAGTGTCCACTCAGAGCTGCTAGTCCCACTAAGACGGGTAGCTATCTTAGAAGCAAACAAACCAAAACTACTTTCACTTTCCTTTATGGGAAGTAGATAAGAGGGGAACAAAGGACACCAACCTCAATTTGCACTTGGTTCCTTGCTTGGTTCCTCTCCCTTCCGACAGATCTTTGCCACTCCTTCTTTGCTTACCTAGCTTCAAAGAGCACCTATAGAGTCAAAGCACCATAATACTATCGAAGAACAGAGATCTACAATCACAAACAATATAGGACCAGATATATATTGACCACACAAATGCATATATCATCAAACGTACAATAATGTGGAGGAAAACTTGAACAGCTTTCTTAATATCAAGAATAGCAAAGAGGATTACAACCCATTGTTCTAACCCAATGTCATCCTCTCAGCATGAAATCCCTTCTTCACCTCATGAAAAGCTTAGATCACCCAACAATATGATATTTCACCAAGAAACCAATAGCACTTCCTTACAAAATACAAGATTCCAGCCCCTGGATCTCTGGGATGAGGGATCCATATATAGATGATTGTAGGGGGGTGAGTTAGCTTTTGGGATTTTGATTAGTGTCCT
>APFE031181656.1:94350-110992 GCA_000404065.3 Pinus taeda
ATATTTCTTGATTCCACTTGGAGACTGATGATCTCTTACTCATCCCTGGTCGAAAACAGAGAGGCAAGTGTCAAAGGGGAAGCTTTTGGAAGATTCCATGATCTTCCACCTCGCAAACTCTCTGGCATTTGTCCATTCTCGCCCATCGCACCCTATAGAGGGGCCATTCAGTATGCATCACACCCTTTACATTGGGAAGGTGATATGCATCACACCCTCTGCACTGGGTATTCAATATGGTCCAGTTTTGACCATTTTTGAGCAATTTTTAGTGGAGAACTTCTCGGAGATGACGTAATCAGCTGACGTTGTTCCTTTAGGTAGTGAAGCAAAAATTTTAGGGACTTAGGAGCCTTCAGTTTATGGACATTTATGATTGGGGTGCAGTGCCCAAAAATCTCTATAATAGTTACCCCCTAAAGCATGAGGTCGTTAATCATTTGATGCTAGGTGAAATGCTTTACCATGAGGATCTGAAGTTTTTTCGAGCTGGGAGGCGACCTGTAATAAGATACAATACAATACATTATCTTAACAACATTTTTCATGATCTAGCTAAGTCGGGCATTCCCATGCTTAGCTTTATAAATTCATTTTCATATACAAAGGACAGACAATCGTCTGTGTAGTAGACTGATGATTCAAACTCATCATCCTTGGATGATCATCTGTTTGGCAATGATGTACATTTGATGTCTTTATATTCTTGAATATATCACAGCCCAGATGGATGAAACTAGATCTGGGGTATTCAAAACTCATTCAATCTTCACTCGGAGTACAAGTGATCCATGTGAAAAATGTTCTGGAGTCGAACATGGAAAGACATCGCCTGATTACTAGCCAATGATGTAAGCTGTTAACAAGCGCGAGAGGAATCACCAATAATGACAATGACCCTTAAGGTACTACAGTACAATTCGCGTGGTGTGAAAAAGGACTTGGCATCGAACACCATGTAAAATATCTCGGTCGAAGGCCATTAATGTAAACCTATCGCCGAAAGTGAGAAACTTGCCGTTGAGACATGCAAGCTTCAAAGTACTGAAAGGGTTGTTCCTAGGTCGATTTCTTGGATAATGAGCTAATGTCGACAAGAAGTGACCCATCGTAGGAGGGCCTTAATGAATCCCACATCTACGACATGGAATGAAGCAAATAATTTTGGAGGTGAAAACAATCTGATGATACAGGGTTCAGGGTGGCGGTCATGAAAGAGTGGAGAGTGAATGTATTGCAGTGGGTGAGACACAGGTGAATTCTCTGAATGACTTCTCTTGAACATATCGGTGACACTGACGATGGATTGGTAGCATTAACCCCAAAGATGGATGGTGTGACAGACTAATGGTGATATGACCATTGAACGGAACAACCCAACCCGACTCGGATGTAGAGAGAAAGTGTCATGTTCAAGAGCGACTTGCTACCAATAAAGTTTTTTCAAGTTTTCTTCCCAATTTTCCCCAGTCATTGCTAACAAGTACCTGTTTATTTTTGTCAAGATTGAGGAGGATAACATATTCTTGTTCTATAATCCACCCTTCGGGTGAACCTGTCGCTATAGTTTAATGAGCCTAGCGACAGTGAAACTCATTCTTGTCCATTTGGATGAGTTTGTCGCTATTCGGTTTTAATGAGTTTAACGACAAATATAACTCGGTCCTTTTCAATTTTAGAGAGCCTAAAAGGGATGGAAAGGAAACTCCAAAGATTCTTTTTCGTCATATAATCCCTTAAGTCCGAAAAAGCGTAAAATAATACGAAAGGGATGAATGTTCGGTAATTTTAACGAGCCGAACAAGACAAGCGCTCGATCTTTTTGTGTAATAATCCCTCAAGTCCAAAAATATTAAAATCTAGAGGAGGGATAGCACTTCCGATGACTTTAACGAGCCGGAGAGGCTAATCACTCAGTAATATTTTCATATTTTACGAGTGAGTTGAAAAGAGCTTAAAGGAGACTTGTCTTTCGAGGAACGAGTGATGATTTCGGGTAGCAGCTAATTCCACGTAAGGTTTGGAATTTTCCAATCACGGCAGTGTCACAAGGCTCAAAAGCTGATGATAATGCATTCAAAATGGTTATTTACCGGAAAATTGGTTCATTTTTTAATGAGCTTAAACTCTGGGGGAAACATTTGCTCATTGCTTATGTTTAATTTTTAACGAGGTTGAATTCTGCATTAAAACTGCTTGTGATAATGGTCATTGATTCCTTGATTCACCATTAGCATCTTGTTCTTTCAAAGATTGTACTACTTGTTCACTTAGTTCATCAAACTGATTAGAAATGAAAACATATGCTTGATACATGAGTTAAGAACACTAATATCTTACTTGAATTACATGAATGATAATTTAAAAGTGACTTTTACCTCTCATTTTACCATTTCATTTGAACTTGGTTTGTTGGAGCTCTGGAGGTGCTTTTCCCCCCTAATTTTCACTAGCTGATTTCGGGAGATTCTGTGGACGATTCTTGACGCCGTCTGGACCAGGTAGGAGCTAAACTTGTGCTCTTCAATTGCATTCTTTTCTTTTTGAATTCTGAGCCTATTTCCTTGCTTTGTTGAGCCTCTGGGGTTTGAACAACTCGCCTTGGCTCCATCGCACCCTTCCTTAATCAAAAGGTGCAATGCATACTGGCCTTCTCAATGACTAGTCAATATGCATCACTCCCAGTACACTGCTGGGGTGTGATGGGCACAAGGAGGAAACTTTTTGCACAGTCTCCTCATAGATTTTTGCCTGTTTTTTGCCAAATCAAGATCCTGACTCTTCTCTTGTTTGTTTTTCAGAGATTCATTGCAGCAAAATGGTTGTTACATGGCGAGAACGCGAGCATGAAGAAGAGGACACAGTTGCTTTACATGATCCGGGCACAGTAACTGCATTGCAGAACTGTGGCCTGTTGAAGTTTTTTCACATCTCCAGCATGAGGCAACAAATCAACTTGTTGCAATATTTCCTCAATGCCTGGGGTCCTACCAACTAGGTGTTCCATATTAGGGGCAAATCGATCCGCTTGACTGTCGTGGACATCTATTTTTTTACCAGTTTATCGAGGCATGGTGCCCCTCTCTCATTATCGGGTCCCGCCTGCGGGGGTGAGTCCGTGAGGGAGTATATTCACCGGCACTGCAGAGAGGGATCTTAGCCGAGTACGGATGGCAAGATCAATATCTGAGATGTCACTGACTGGCCCTTAAGGACCATTCTGTTCACTTTTGCTAGACTGGCTGGGAGTTCCGCTCTTCACATAGCTAACAGGTCTTACATGCAGTATGCTTTGGAATGCCTTGAACCGAAGGTGTTCAACTGGTGTGATGCAGTACTCTCTATGATGAAAGAACAACTGACCAAGGTGAAAAGCGGAAGATCCAAGAATTTCAGCTATGGTTCTATTTTGATCGCTTTCGCTTTGGAGAAGATCCCACTGATGCAGCTGCAGTACATCTCACTTGGCCTACCTCCACCGACTGAACCACGGATGTAGAGATGGGTTGACCTCATGTCTCGACATGCTAGCCAACCTCAGATTTCCTTTTTTGATACTTTCTTCGAGTGGTTCGATCGTCAGGAGATGGTTTACACCAAGTTTCCATATGACGGCATGGATTTCCGGGGTGACCCGGATTTAGTGTTGTCGGCCGGTGAGCAGTGGGGTGCTATGGGTAAATCCTCTGACCATATCTCTGTTTATTGTTCTTTATAATATTTTTATGCTTTCTTTGATCAAGACTAATCAAAACTCATGTGCTCATGTAGATATTGGACCAATTCGACCAGTAGTACGCCGCAAAGAACCAGCGGCTGCTCCAGCAAGAGAGGTTGTGGGGAGGGCCATCCTTCGTGACCTTGACATGGTTGAGACTCTTTCAGCACTAGAGGATCAGGTCGAGGGTCTCACTCTTGGTATCCCGGATGTGAGGACCGACGAGCTGCCTCTACGGTTGCAGCGACATACTACTAGTGTGCCGAGTCGATGGACTAGGCTTTTACGCATGATTGCACAGGTGGTGACTTGTTATCACCAGCATAATTAGGCTAGGGTGCCCCCTAGAATTTCGTGTTTTGGGTCATTTGACCGATTTTTTCTTGGTTACAAAACATTATGTATAAACTATAAACATAGATGCTTCTCTTTTATAAATGTCTCAAATGTCTATCTAACACATAATTTTCCAATGAGTCTGTTAATGTGTTTAAAATTCTGGAAATATGTTGATATTGAATGAAATAGAACTGTCTTTCCAAAATCCTGACTCTTAGGAACATGCGATAGATGGTTGGATTCCATACAGAATAGATACCAGTGAGTTGTAGAATGACGAGTTGTGAGTCTAGCCTGACGACAAGTTGGCATATGCCATGTGTGATGGCATCAGAGAGGAGTTCTATCAACGCGTTGTATTCAGTGATATTGTTCGTCGACTGACCAATACATACCCCTATGAAACTTACTAACTCGCCGCTGGGATCGAAAATGGCCCATGCCGTAGAAGATAGGTTCAGCGAACTACAACTCACTCCGTCGGCATATCCAACAAATGATTCCAATAGGTTCAACATATGCAATGAATGCAAAAAGCAGATTACCTAACCAAAATAATTACTCTTAGCGAAAACAAAAATGTAACAAAAGCATAAGGATTACTACGCGGAATTAAGCATAGTAACGCTTAAGGTACAACCCATTGCAAGGTTGCGCCAGTGGAATCCCATCATAGTCCATCAATTCGTAGGCTCCTTTTGCTAATACACGCTTAACAATATAAGGACCCATCCATAACGATTTGAATTTCCTTGCTCCCAACTTATCGAATTCCTGGTCGTAAAGTAAGACCAGGTCACCTTCTGAGAAGACGGAAGGTTTGACATTTTTCTCGAACTACGCTTTGAATCATTTCTTATGAGCTTCATTAGCTGAAGCTGCATCGCGATGGGTTTCATCCAATTGGATTAATTCCAAGAAATGAGCCTCTTCTTCTGAGGTTCCGGGGAGAAGGTCGACTTTGAGTTTGAGGGACGAGATTTCACATTGAACTGGTAAGATTGCTTCCAGACTGTACACAAGTTGAAAAGGTGTAAACCCAGTTGCATTTCTTACTGATGTCCGGTATGTCCACAAGGCTGAGTACAGGATTAGGTGCCAATTCCGTTTATGGACTCCGATCATTCTTTGTAGCATGCGCTTCAGGACCTTGTTGATTGCCTCAACTTGTCCGTTAGCTTGCGGATAGTACGGAGTAGAGCTGTCGTGGGACAGTCCTAATTTGGCAGCCAACTCAACCATCATGTGATTGCGAAAATGTGATCCATTATCTGTGACTATGGCCTGTGGAACGTCGAATCTAGAGACTACGTGATTAAAAAAAAAATGGCAGTCATTTCGCCACTATTGTTTAATGTAGGCATCGCCTCGGCCCATTTGGTAAAATAGTCTACCGCGACTATGACATACCCATGCCCCCCGGCCGAGGTGGGGTTACATGTCATGAAATCTATGCCCCATTTGGTGAATGGCCCAACAGCAACTACTGGTTACAGTGGTGTGGGTGGTCTTCTTATTTTGCTATCGAAAATTTGGCAAGCAAGGCACCTTCTAACTGCAGTTATGCAATCTTTGAACATTGTTGGCTAGAAGTATCCTGCTTGCAAAAACTTTTGCGCCGTAGCATAACCAAATTGATGCCCCCCACACGCACCTAAATGACAATCATTCAGGACTTTTTCAGCCTCCTCATGGGTGAGGCACCTCTGCAAAACTGTATCGATACCGCGACAGTAAAGGGTATCACCGACGATCACGTAGTCTTTCGCTTGGTATCGAATCCGTTGTTGTTCGAAGTGTGAGGTATTAGACCTATATGTTTGTGTTTGGATATAGATGATTATATCTCCGTACCACGGATTGCTTGAAGATATCAGAAACAAATTTTCATCCACAATTGCTTCTTCGGATGTTGCATCGTTGGATGACGATGGGAGATCACATAGTAACTCCGCGAATACCAAGGCTTTCTTTGATTTGGATTTTTTGAATTCTAGATCACACTCTTGTAAAATTGCTATCCATTTTCAATATTTTCCCCACAACAACTGTCGCGACAATATATAAGTCATGGGTTTGCAATTTGATAAAATGGTAGTTTTTCTGAAGAGGACGTAGTGTCGAAATCTCTGTATCACTTGAACCGCTGCTAGGGCTAGCTTTTCAACGTAGGAATATTTCATTTCTGTATCATTTAAGTTTCAGCTTAAATAATATATAGGATGTTCAATTCTATTATCCTCTTGAACTAAAACCATTGCTATGGTCGTATCTGCTGCAGCCAGATGCAGGTTAAAGTCTTTTTGATAATCAGGAGCATACATTAATGACGCTTTTATTAAAGATTGCTTTAAAGCATCAAAGGAAGCTTGCGTGACCTGATCCCAAATGAAGGGTACTTATTTTTTCAATAGATGAGTATAACCTTTAGCTAGTTCAGCATAATTTGTAATGAACCTCCTAAGGAAGTTTGCTTTCCTTGGAGTTTCTGAATTTGAATCAATTTTGAAGGTGGAGGCAAATCAATGATTGCTTGAACCTTACATGGGTCGAGAAGAATCCCATCCTTTGAGACCACGAAGCCAAGTAAATGACCAGAACTGACACAAAATACGCATTTGTGTGGGTTGGGTTGTATCTTGTAGTGTCGGCAACATAGAAATATCGCTCTCAAATACTGTGGATGATCGGTCCACTTTCGCGAATGAGCTGGAAGATCATCGAGATATTGTTGAACGATATTCTTGATGTCATCAAAAGCATAGTTCATTGCTATCTGAAAAGTTTCCCCTACGTTCTTTAAACCAAAGGGTAGCTTGTGATATGCGAACATGCCCCACGGATAAATAAATGCAGTCTTTGACTGGTCCTGTGGGCAGATATTTATTTGATTATACCCAGAAAATCCATCCATAAATGAAAATATTTCACATCCAGCGCATTCGTTAATTATTTGGTCAATAAAGGGTGTAGGGTTGTTGTCTTTTAGACAAGCTTGATTTACATCCCTGTAATCGACACACACTCTAATCGTTCCTTGTTTCTTCATCACAGGAACAATATTCGATACCCAATCGGTCAGAGGAACTAGGTAAATAAAACCAGCATGGAGAAGTTTTTCAACTTCTGCCTTGATGGCAACGGCTTTCTTAGGGTACACCTATCATAGCCGTTGTTGTACTGGTTTGACATCTGGATACATCTTAATTTGATGTTCAACTATGCTCGAGTCAATACCAGGCATTTCATCATATGCCCAAGCAAAGACATCTCTAAACTCGCAAAAGAGAGTGCTATATATTTCTAGTTCTAAAGAAGAACAAGGTTTGTCGACATGAATATTCTCTACAACATCTGTTTTGGTTGAGATATTTATGGTGGTAGTCTCTTCAATATTGGATAGGTTTCTCTCGGAATCCACCATATTTACAGTATTCATCAGAAAGTCAAATACTGAAGGATGGCATAGGTTGCTAGAATTATCTTCTTTCCAATTCAGAAGATGGGAATGATGGTGGTAATCTTCCCAGGGTGCCCCATAAATCATCATTGATTGAATTATTCCTTCGTCTGTAGAGTGCACTTGCGACCAAGGATCTGAAGGGGTGCCATATTCCTTAGACCTATCTATCCAAACGCTTGATGAGCGTTGATACGGGTTTGCCTCCCATGCTGAAAACATTGATTGCTATAATATTTCCAGTGGGGTTAGAGGCAATACCTACAGATGATCCATTTTAACATCGTTTTCTGACATCTTTTGGATGGAAGACATCATATTGCAGGTTCCCATGTTAGCCACTTCCGCCAAATTGGTTGGAGGCGGTAAGGTAAAAGTTCTCATTAATGTGGGGGCTTTTAGTAGGCCTACTCCGATATTTTGAAGCGCATTTGGGCTTCCATGGATCATCGGAATGCTTCCCGTAACTTGCGAACTATTGGGGAGAAAATTTTGTTGGTCGATGATTGTAATTCCTCCTTGGGAAGGAAATGCCATTTTCCGAAAGTGGGTCGACACAACAGCTGCCATGGCATATATCCAAGGTCTTCCCAATAGGATGTTGTAATCGAGGTTTCCGTCGATAACTTCAACATCAATTTCCACTGTTTTTCCCCCCAGTTCGACTTGCAAGTTACTTAATATCCCATATGGGGTGTATGTTCGTCCATCAAATGCTTTTAATGTCGTTGACAATCGCGACAAGGATGGAGACCCTAGAGTTTTCCAGCAACTCATCGACATGATACATGTGGATGCCCCCTCATCAATAATTGTTCTATGAACAATTTTGTTGAGGGCTTTCACTTGAATGAGGAAAGCTAGTTGAGCTGGCAACTAAGGGTCGTATCCTTTGTGATTAAAAGACACAAGATTGGAATTTGTTAGGTCAACCCCACATATTGCTGATAATAAAGCCTGCTTTTGGGAGGGTAATTTTGCAGTACCTCAAGAGTCGACATCGTGGAGGGCGATTGGGCTAAATCCTCCACTATATTATAGTTTTGTGCTGCTCTGTCACAAGGATTAAACGTCGATTTGTGTACTACTCCCTTTGGCGGTTTTATCATTAATTTAGGAATGATGGGTGGCACAACTTCGGTTGAAGTTGTTGTTGAACTACTAGGTTGATCATTATCCTTGTTGTTCAACATCTATGGATTCCTGTAATCTTTATTCCTTGTCGATATGAGAGCATCATTCAGTTGCTTTGAAACCGACAACATTAGCATTTGGGATGGGGAAGCATTTTCGATAGAAACCAGATTTGTTCCTGGGTTCGGAAACGGATAAGTCAATACAACCGAGGTTTTTGAACTTTTGAAGAATTTTCTAAGTTCATCTTTATATGGACACTCTCTGGTCCAATGATCCTCATCACATATTGGGCATGGACTTTTTGGTTTCTTATCCCCAGAAGGGTTTGCAAAAGAATTTTTAGGAGATGAGTCCTCCTGTTTCTTCTTCTTCCCTTGTTTTTTCTTCTTGCCTCCCGGTTTCTTGGGTTCTTTGCCTTTGTCTGTCGACACGACATTTACTTCCAAGGCTAGAAGTTCCTCATTTGCGTTTTGACTCGAAACCGTGCTGGCCTTTTTCGACGTAGCCTTTACGGTTTTAGTGCTTGTTGTACCTATCATGCCATCGCCGGCATGAGAGTCTTTGTTTGATTTAGGAGGGGGAGGAACGGAAAATTCTGGTCTAGGAGCATCAAGGATTTTATCGTAGAGCGCGCCAAACTGAGTATAAATCAAGTCTAGATATTGTGCATGAGCAATAACTTGTTCTTCAGTGACCACTCCTCCCTTTGCCACATCTTCTGTAATAGCAGGTAACAAAGACTTAATAAACCATTCAGCCAATAGCTGATCAGGAACATACGTTTTTACCATTCTACGACGACGTCGCCATTCATGAATATGATCGGATATGTGAGTGGTCGTTGTTTGTTTGAAATTGGTAAGTAGCTCAGTTCATGTTTCGTACCTTATGGGTAACTGAAAATGGGTTTAAAAGGTTGTGGCTAGCGTACTGAAGTTATCAAACGAAGCTCTAGGCAATTCGATATACCATTTTTCTTTTGGACCAGTTAACGTTTGCTGAAAAAGGCGAAGCCTGATCGAATCATCGTTGAGAGTGTTTGATGAACACCACAGATGAAAGGTCATAACATGATTCGATGGGTCTTCACCTGGATTTCCATTAAATTTAGGAATATCTGACGGAAGTTTATGAGGAATCGTCGGCCACCAAGGGGCATAGGCAATTGGATCATTCGTTAGTCAATTTAGATCTGGTAACTCTAAAGTTGCCACAAAAGGAAACTGTTGATTCAGGTTAGGCTGAGCATACCCAAGATAAGATGGAATTGCTTGAGCAGTTTGTCTTTGCATACCAACATAATGCATTTGAGTTTGGTAACTTTGGTAAGGTTGATGGGCATAACCATTATGATATGGTTGATACGGCTGCCCGTTACTTGCAAAGACTTGTTGCTCATATCCTTGGTAAGCTTGTTGGAATTGTGGTTGTTGGTATTGCACCAGCCATGGTTGTGAAGTCATGGACTGTTGTCTAGTACTGACTGTTTGACCAATATGGGGGGTGGTGATCCCCGTTTGAACCTGTGTCATTCCACTAGTTGGTGGTTGCGGTTGTGTCGTAGGTACAAGAGGTTGTTGCATTATAACCCGAGAAACTTGAGGTTGGCATACAACTGGCAATGCTTATACTTGCGATACTACCACAATAGTCGGCGTAGTGGTGATATTTGTCATAGGTAAATTTTGTTGCATTGAGCATACAACTCTTGGTTGTTGAGGCAGGATTGGCACCCAACCGCTAGTTGTAATTCCAACATAACCTAAATTTTGTTGTGAACTCTCGCAAGAAATATGGGATTCTCTTCTATAACTGAAAACGACACTTACGACACTTTCAGATTAAGAAACGACAGTTCGACTATGCTACTTCTTTGCAAAAGAGAACTTAAAATGGCACACAATACATAAAAACACTTACAGTTCTTTGCACAATAGAGGCAGAATAATGGAAGAGAAGGGGGTTTTCACAGAGATATACTGACCACAGACAGCAAAACTCCTAAATAGAACTGAAAATAGTGAAGAAAACCCTAAAGTCTGAAGGTAAAGTTAACCTTCCCTGACCATCGCACTTGTAACACATGGAATCCAGTATGCAGCGCACCTACTACACACGGGAAGTGCGATGCAAAACTGCCTTGAAGGGAGGGTGAGATGGTACCAGTGCGAGACTTTTAACCAGTTTTTGCTCACAATTTGCAATTCAATTCAGGGATTTAGGCCGAGTAAGTGATGTTCAGTAAATGTAAATCACAGGGGCTGATCTAAGGAGGTTACTAGAGCCACCACTTAAGGCAATTAGAACATTTGCAGATCGATTTTTCAATTTATAAACAAAACCCAGAGATAGACTGAAGCAGCATTGATCTACTTTGCATTTGTATAAAAAATGCAGTTCGAAGGCTAGGTGGCTTGACTTCAGGCCCCGTATGTAAGTTTATAAAACAAACAAAGATAGACTAACAAACAATCTATTCGCTCCCCAGTGGAGTCGCCATTTTGTTACCGAGAATAGTGTTCACTCGAAGCTGTTATTCCCACTAAGACTGGTAGCTATCTTAGAAACAAACAAGTAAAGACTACTTTTGTTTTCCTTTATGAAAATAGATAAGAGTGGAACAAAGGACACCAACCTTAGTCTTGTGCTTGGTTCCTTACTTGATTCCTCTCATTCCTGATAGATCTTTGTCGCTTCTTCTTCGTCTGCCCAGCTTCAAATAGCACCTGTGGAATCAAAGCAACATACTACTATTGAAGAACAGAGATCTATATTCATAAATAACACAGGACCAGATATGTATTAACCATACAAATGCATATATAATCAAACATACAAGAATATGGAGGAAAACTTGAATAGCTTTATTAATATCAAGAATAGCAAGAGGATTACAACCAATAGTTCTGACCCAGCATCATCCTCCAACAAGAAAACCCTTCTTCACCTCAAGTAAAGCTTAGATCACCCAACACTATGAAGTTTCACCAGAAAACCAACAACACTTCTCTACAAGATACAAGATTCCAGCCTTTGGGATCTCTGTGATGAGGGATCCATATATAGATGATTGTAGGGGGGTGAGTCATCTTCTGGGGTCTTGATTAGTGTCCTCTCTCTGATAGTTCTTGATTCCACTTGGAGACTGATGATCTCTTAATCATCCCTAGTCGAAAACAGAGACGCAAGTGTCAGAGGGGAAGCTTCTGGAAGATTCCATGATCTTCCACCTCACAAACTATGTCTGCCATTTGTCCATTCTCGCCCATCGCACCCTATAGAGGGGCTATTCAGTATGCATCACACCCTTTACACTGGGAAGGTGATATGCATCTCACCCTCTACACTGGGTATTCAGTATTGTCAGTTTTGACCATTTTTGAGCAGTTTTTAGTGGAGAACTTCTGGGAGATGATGTAATCAGCTGACCTTGTTCCTTTAGATAGTGATGGAACACTTTTAGGGACTTAGGAGCCCTCAGTTTATGGAAATTTATGATTGGGGTGCAGTGCCCAAAAATGTCTATAACACCTCCATAGTAGCGAACCAGTTGTTCTCTGCCATTTTTCAAAACTCTCCTGCTTATCAGCATTCTACAGGAAGCTGTAACAGTTCCACGAGAGCAGGAACAACGTCTACGGGAAGGTTTCTACAAGAAAGGAAGAGAACAGCTCTATAGAAAGAAAACCCAGGATTTTTATCGAAATTCAAGCTCAAAACGAGGTAGGCTTAGGAAAATTCTCTGTCCATGATTTGTTTATGTAAGGTGGTGAATTGAACACGGTATTAGATTGGAAAATGAGAGTAAAAGTCTGCCTGTGCATTGAGAAAAAAGTGGAAGTCTGCCTGCATATTTCACTGAGTTTAGCCAGTTTTTTTCTCTGCATCTGAGATCTCCTCATTATTTTTTAATTCTCCTGTAATGAAGATATACGCAGCAGTAGAGGCCAGCCTCTCTGTGTGTGAAAAAACCTGAATTTACATATCTCCCTATGAGCTGAGAAAAGAACCTGTGTCCCTATGCTTTGTTCTGTAAAAAAAAAAAATCTTTTCATAAACAAACAGTCAAATTCTGGGTGACAGTAGTTCTAAAATAGGGGAATTATTACCATTTGATATTGTAAGGAGCACACAAGAAATTCCTCCTTTGATCTCAGAAAAAACCGAATTCAGCTATCCTCTGTTTTAGTGATTGACTATGTTTTTTTCCCACCTGAGCATTTTCTTTTTTGGTTAAAACACAAACTCAACACCATGCCAGGAGGATTCATGAGGAAAGAACCCTTAAACTCTAGCAAATGGTATGAGCACCCTAAGGTGGTGGACCTTTTCACCACGGAAAATTGGATATCCTTCTTTGACAAAATTCAGGGTTATGATGAGGAGGTGACTGAAGAG
The DNA here is from genome assembly GCA_000404065.3 of Pinus taeda. Taxonomy (NCBI): domain Eukaryota; kingdom Viridiplantae; phylum Streptophyta; class Pinopsida; order Pinales; family Pinaceae; genus Pinus; species Pinus taeda. The sequence goes on from APFE031181656.1 coordinate 107,403, forward strand.
TTTTTGATGTCCCTAAGACCACATACGAAGACACATGCCACAATTAGTTTTAGGGGTTTAACCCTAGAACTTACCCCTGATTTCATCAGTAGAATTACTAGTTTACCATTGGGGATCCCTTGGAGCAAAGAGGAGAAGTCATTGGGACAAGTGGCTAAGAAAACATTTTTTCTGCCTGAGGAGCATCTTGTAGAAGACAAAAATAGGGTCAGAAGGACAAGCTTGCCTCCTCTCTGGAGTGAAGTCAGTTATCAAATAATGAAATATATCACCTGTAAAGGGAGGTTTAGCATCATCTATGGTTATCATTTCAGGTTGCTACATGAATTGAGGTATGGGATGGACATGCCTCCAGCTAAAAAACTAAGCATCCCATATTTCTTCCTTTAGTCTTTAATTGAATGTGGTACAAAGCTAAATGCAAGAATCATAGATCAGTTAGCCCACCATGGACTCATCAAACTGTTGGTGGAAGATGCTTTACACACCTATACTGTCTCTGTAGCTTGGGAAATCTTTAGAAATATGTCCAGGGATGATAGCATCAGAGCTCTCGCTGAGAATATCAGACATCCAGTAGTGGTAAGGGGGAGAAAATTGAAGAAATTGAGAAGAACATTGATGAGGGAGCACAAGACATTCAAGCAGAGGGGAAAACAGAGGAAGAACATAAGGAAAAAGAGGAATTTGATAAGACTGCTGAGCCTAAGACAAAAAATGAGAAAACAACAAAAGGAGAGAAGGGAAAAAGGACAAAGGTTGGAAAGAAAAAGGCCAAGAAAGCCCAAAAGAAGGCTACCACAACCAAGGCAGGCACCCAACAAGAGAAATAATAGACACACCCTGAGATATCAGTGCAACAAGCATAAATAGGGGGCATAGAGATTTCTAGAGGATGTGAAGGAAAAGAACAGCAGAAAGAGAAATCCCTTGAAATGTTGGCAAGGGAAGCAGCATCTGTGCTTGCTGCATTAAGCACACCTACAAAAAAAAAGGAAAAAAGAAAAAGGCAAGCCTCCATGTATTTCAAGGCCAGGAAAAGCACAAGAATTCAAACAAGCAGAATATGAGGAGCAGTGGAAGGACATGGAAAAGAAGGCAGAATTTTATGGCACACATGAGTATACCACATCAAAATCTTGGGATGATAAGGAGGCCACCAGAGCCATCAAGAATGAAGAGATAGATTAGTTGCTCAGAGGATGAGCAACACCTTCAGTAGGGGGTGATGATGAGCCCCGGAAATGGGTAATTATATGGGCTCATTCAGCCTCCTAATTCGACTTAATCCACCATTCTCATTAGTTTATTACATGTTTTGGATTATATTTATGCTAATAGAGTGAATTGGGTTAGTCATTATGCTAAAAAGTCTAATGTGTGCTTTATGTATATTTTTGGTTAATTTTAAGATAAAATCAAAGGTTCAATGAGCATTTCGTAGCCAAATTCGTGGAAGAACAAGGGAGATGATTTGTAGGAGGGTGCCCCCTTAATTTATGAGCCCTTACCTCAAATTCTCCATCAAAAATTCGGAGCACAAAGCCAAGGGGCAGCCAAGCAAGTCAAGTAGGACTGTTGTTATCTTTAGTTCCAGGAAGCCGAGTTCCTTGATTTTAGGAGGATTGTTGGAGGTCCCCCTTTGTATAAATAAGAAGGCTTAGGGCATTACTTTGGCTAGATATATTTTAGTCAGTAGGTTAGCTATTGAACAGTTTATTTTCACAGTTTAGTGCAGCGCTAAATTCAGCTCATTTTTAGAGCTCTTTCTGTAAACAGTTTTGTGACATGACTATTATTTCTGATTAATGAAGATGAATCTTGATTTGCACTAGCTCTGAGCTTTCTTAGGAGGTTGTGGCTCTTGGGTTTGGGCCCAACCCAAGTGCCAGTACCTCCTTTGTGTACTTTTATGTGTCTTTGCTGCATTCATAGAATAATTTTTGTTATTTAGTTTAAAATCTTGCTTTGTTACTTAGGTTGTTTTTGATGATTAAGATAGTTGTTCATGTTTTAGGTTGATTTGACAGTTTGGTAATAGGAAAGATCCACAAAAAAATGCTATCAAGTAGTCCTTGATCTCATTTCTCCCTCCTTGGGACCATGAGCTAAGACCAAGGCATACTTGCTGCCACAAAAACATTGTTTTTTCCTTCCAATGCAATTGCTAGTGTTAGATTTTAAGTTGGAAAAGTTGATATCAGTTGTGTTTTCATGTTTAGATCTATTCTTACTCAGTTTCTATAGCTATCTGGCATGATTTCTTGTCTATAAACTTATGTTCATCATATTTCTAGTTTTTAAGGGTAGATTAGGTCAAAATAGATAGATCTATGGTTTTTTTTAGTCTTTGTTCAATCAGTTTTGGAAGATAGTGTACAGAGCACCTGTAATAAATTCCTAATTACCCTTCCTCCATCATACAACTTTTTCCAACCCCTAATTCAATATTTATTCCCTTCATTTGCCACACTTTTCCCAACTTGCCCTAATTTCTACAATTTTTGTGCAACATTCCTCTCTCCATCCTTAAACAAATCCAACCATCTTCATCACTCATTAGCTTCATTTACCAGGTCCTATACCCCTTAACATCCTTATCCATATTTCATTTCCACTTTCCCACCTTTTTTCCACCATCAACCCTCTAAAACCACTTTCGGCCTATTCCTGTAGAACTTCTTGTAGACCCCCTACAGACTTTCTGTAGAAGTTCACGCGAGAATTTTTTCGAGATCTGATCACTGTGGAATTCTCGAGAAGGGTGATAGGGACCCCTTAGGTCCTCTTCTCACCTTCCCAACCTTCTAAAATTTCCCACTCCACTTTCTTTCGCCAATAAACCTCTCCACAATAAAAAATAGTTAAACCATATGCATAATAATTCTGCATAAAATTACTCAAAAATACAAAAAGATGTTTTTTCCATATTTTCCTTCAGAAGTACCTTAGACACATGCATTTTACCTTTCCAAGAGTCAATGGCATCCATTTCAGCAACTTTCATCTCTTTTCTTGCACCAGTAGGGTTAGTCGGTAAAACTAGGGTTTGCTAGGTTTTGCATTTCCTTTTAGCTTTTGGCTTCTTTCTGCAAGTAGACTAGCCTCTTTTGAGTTAGCTTTCATCCATCATAGTTCAAAGCTTCTTGTAAGAACTCATAGAATCTAGCTTAAGCTCCTAGCAAACTTGTGCTAGATGATCAAGTGACAGCCTGTAGTGAGAGCTAGTAGTTGTGCATACAGCACCATCGCTTCCAAGTTTTTTATGAACTATCGGGTTGATAAAAGTAAAGAAGGGAGTCCCAGGAGTTGTAGCATCATTGCTGCAATACTGGAGCCCACCAATGGGACATGTCCTCTTCCTCTTCTTGTGTCTTGGGACATTGTTCAGCAGATAACCTCACACCTATAGGAATAGGAACCTTCACCGGTTTACTATCCTGCATATTAAACCTTTGCAGTATTGTCTGAACATAATTCCTCTAGTTTAACCAGAGCTTCCTCTTTGCCTGATCTCTTTTAATTTCCATGCCCAAAATATAGTTTGCAGCACCAAGATCTTTCATGTCGAATTTGGAGGACAATTGGGT
>APFE031181656.1:113787-132685 GCA_000404065.3 Pinus taeda
GACTATCCCACGAATCTGGTAGAGAACACAACAAACTGATGCGCTTATCTTCATCTGAAATTTTAATATCAACAGATGCTAACTGACTTACCACAGTATTAAATGTGTTTAGATGCTCTGTCACCGAGTCTCCATCTTTCATCCTCAAGTTATACATCTTTTTCTGCAGGAACAGTTTATTCACCAGAGACTTAGATTGGTACAAAGTCCCTAACTTGTCCCACAAATCCTTCATCGTAGCTTACCCTGATACATTCAACAATACTGAATCTGAGACACACAATTGTATTGTGCTCTTTGCCTTCCGATCCAACTTCTTCCATTCTTCAATGGACACTCCCGTTGGTTTAGTACCTAGATCTACCGTAATCCTCTAATCTTTATCCACCAATAGATCCTCCATCTTGAGTTTCCACAACTCAAAACTCTGACCATTAAATTTCTCGATCTCTATCTTTCCACTACTCGCCATCTTCTTTGAACACTGGAATCGATCTCGTAGATCTCCCACTAAATAGGGTCTACCACAAGCCCAAGCAAAATCCCTCAGCAACAAAGGCATCCTCTTGAAGCCAAAACAGCTCTGATACCAAATGTAGGTTTTAACCCCGTACAAAAATTACCTGCATACGAATTCTAAAACACATAAAATAAATAATGTGAGCATAAAACACATATACACATAGATTTTCCCCTGGATCCCAAAACTAGGACTACCAACTTGATTTTTTCATTATGTTACTTTCAATGTTACAATACATATTTATACATGTCGAAGCATCCAATACCATGGACTGAAAACCATCACGTCAAATACCATGGACCGAAAACCATCGCGTCCAATACCATGGACCGAAAAACCATCGCATCCAAAAAACATGTGCAAAAATCATGCACAAAACCATAGGTGGGTCCGCCCAACCTAACATAGGGTCCAAAACCAAAATTTTATGGGGTGCTACCTTAGACCCCATAAAGTGGAGTTACGAGTGCCCTTCAAACCGCCTGTTAACTACATGGAAAGAATATAACACAAACCAACACGACACTTAGAGAAGACTTGTACATATTGGAACCAAGTTGTGGGCTCCATGGCTTCAAGAATGAATGATCATCTTAATGCTAGTGAGCAGGTTTAGCTGGAAGATGAAGATGATAAAGAGGATGTTGCATCTAATGAAGCCCTAAGTTCTTGGCATGTGGTTAACATGTATCAATGTCTAAACACTACCCAGAAGAAAATGACCACCAAGAAGGAAGCCCGAAAATATAACGGTTGATATAACTTAAGAAGTCAAGGGGATGCTACTGTGATTGATGTACTGGAAGAGAAATTCAAGAAAATGTTTAGAAAAGTTGAACCACCAGTACCCTCAAAATAGAAAACGCAAAACGAGTTTGGGAAGACAACTCCAACGAAAGATATGTCCATGAGCAGCTCACTTCAGAACACTCCACCGGACAACACAGATACAAGTCTTCCCCCAGGCAACTTGGCGAGTCTTCCCACTTTGGAATACAACATTGTTGAAGACATGAAGAAGACCTGTGCGAACATATCTCTATATGAACTCACCAAAATCATGGGTCACCGGGATATTTTGTTGCACGCAATGGGGAAAACCTCCACAGTAAATGCTACCTCTTTCAGCAAGGGATCAAGTAAATCTCGTGGATCACTCGCATTTGTACTCAACACGATTCGCAAAGAAAAAGTGAACTCGCTCTACCCACCATTTTTGTTATCTTTCAAAATATTCAACTTCAGTGTCCACAACTATTTGATTGACTCTGGTGCATCAATCAATGTCATGCCACTCTTCATTGCTAAAAATATCAATGCGCAATGGAGCAGTACATCTGCATAGATCAACCAAATTGATCGAACATGTGTACCAGCCATTGGTGAACTCTGGGATATGATCATTCAATTATCGTCTATCAGACGAGTTCACCAGTGCATCAACATTGTGATAGTGGACATACCAGAAGCACATGGCTTACTGCTTAGTAGAGACTTGTCCAACAAGTTCCAATGATATTTTGCTATAGACTGGTCACAATTATGGCTTCCATATCAGGGAAAAGGAAACCATATTCGAGTGTTGTTCGAGAGGTATAATAAGAAAAAATTTACTCCCTTCGATGGTCGAAATGAATCATTGGATTTCACGAAAATTTTGTTTGGCAATTTCTTTTTGGAAACGTAGCTGGGGTGCTATCTTGCATAGCTGAGCCCCACCCCATCGATACATAGTTGGGTCTCCTTCCTTTCCCAACTGGTGAAAATTAAACTTGTACCATATTTTGTAATAGTAGTAATGGTAGTGTTAGCAGTACTAGCGTGGTAAGCGGTCCTTGTATAGATATTTTTTGGATCTTGTATTTTGACGGATCAAAAAATAGGATGGCTCTAGATCCAGATGTGTTTTAATCAACCCAAGGAAAAGAAAGAATTTAGTCTCAAGCCGCTTGGAGTTCAAGTGCACAAAAAACACTACTGAATATGAAGCTCTCGTCTTGGGTATGCACAAAGCACTCAGCCTCAATATAACTATGATTAAAGTGGTAGATGATTCAAAGATTGTGGTACAATAGGTACATAACACCATACACTGTGTCTCACCTCATCTGAAAGGTTACCAGCAAGAGGTATGGTGGAATATTTCCAATTTTCAAGCTTTTAATGTCATATATGTACCAAGAATGTGCAATGCAGCTGCAGATGCTCTGGAAAGTGCAACTACTAGGATGACACTGCTTAGGTATAGATTTACTGTTGAGATTTTGTATAAGCCATCTGTCCCTCACAACATAACTAATTTGCATGTTTTTTATGATGATGAACAGATACTACACTTTATGGACAACGCTGGAGTGAGTCGTAAATCACAATCAACGTTGGCAAAGAGATAGACAAAAACTCCTTTCAAAGACTGCGATGAGCAATTTGCGATGGTGGACTTAATGTATTATGCACCACGGTTCATAACAATTTCTCATTCGACGCCCTATTGAATATCAAAATCGGTGGAATCCCTCGATATCATATATATATATTAGCAGTGTATCAGTGTGATATGTGATTGAAATTATCACAAATTGCAACCCGACTATGCAATTGTGATATACGATATCGCATCACAACTGAACTGTGTTGGGGCCAATTCATAAAATTTGCAATGTGCGATTGCGATATGTAATATTGCATCGCGACTTGTCTGCTCTGGGGGCCGATTACCTTAACTCCTCTGATATGTGATATGTGATATGTGGGACCCAATGGAAACTTGCCACTTTGTGCTTCCCCATTCATTGGGACCTTTGCCATGTCATCCAATCCTGCCACGTGTCCAAGTCAAACCTGAGCTTTGACTCGCTCTAACTTCTACATATGAGCTCTGATTTGAGTGTCATTTGCACTATTGGATTCAAAATTTTTACTTCTTCGATATAAGCTAAGCTTATCAAGATTCTAACACTTTGATGTTTTGGAAAATTTTGAGCTCCTGATCACTCTTCCCTAATGAAAAATTTTTGGTCTCTAAAAGTTTACTTTCAATTGTTCAGCATTTGAAGGTACAATTCCTTCATTTTTCCAAAATTGATCCAATCGATGTTTGAGGTGCCCTAAATTGTACTTGTCTTGGCTTTTTCTCAAACTAAACTTCAAATATAACTTTACCAAAGAATTCAAGTTCGATGTTCTTCTCGGTTTGTCCATGTCACTATGGCTATCCACAATAACATCCTTCCCAAGAAGAATTCCAAGTTGCTCATCTGCAAAATCCTTATGGAGGATAAGATCCTAAAAATACTTTGCCAAATGAACCAAAACAAGCCTCACATAGTGAATACTTGTATAACTTGAGTGCTAAATACATTTGGAACATACTAAATGTACTGCAACTACTCATACAATAGTTTTAAAATCGGCGATTTGAGAAAGCATTTTACAAAATGGAATATACTTGACTTCCAAATTTTCCATTCAAATTGGCTATCAACAAGACAAACTAGCATTGTAATGCTTTAAAGAAAACATTGTTGCATACAAGTGATTTATTTATGAACACCACTTTTATAAATTACCCAACTATGGGGATATGCAACTAGTTCAAAACGGAAATTTACAAACTTCAGCTAGACAAATAGTCAGCCCATTTCTTACCCAACCGGGTAAATGAACCTCTATTTGAACATTCTCTTCTTTTGAAGCTGCTTTAGGGATGGTCGCATCTTGCACCACTTTTTATTTTGTCGCTTCATCTTCTGGTGCTTGCATTATTTGCTTGCCCTTACTAGGATGAAGTTGTGGAAACAATTTCCAACACTTCTCGACCCAATGCCCACTGATATTGTAGTGGGTACATAAGTTCTTTTGAGCTCCTCTCAGCTCACTTGCCTTTAACCTTGGCTGAGATTCTCTATTTTTGGTCTCAATTCTAGTAGACATAAACATCTTCTTGATAATTTCTTTCCTTTTATCACACTTATCTACACAATGGTTAGATGAAAGGGAAAAAGTGCATGGAAACATTTTCTTCAACATGTTATTCAAATATGCGTGTTGTTTTCCATTATGAACAATATTTGAATTAACAACATTTGAATTATCAGAACGAGTATACCTTTGTTTGTTGTCCTTTGGCTTTCGCTGCTTGCGTGACAAGAAAAATTTAATCTCCCTTCTTCTTCAATGTTTTCATCTCTCTTCGGAGACATTTTGTACTTCGAGTCCTCCTTACGCTTGAGGAACCATGCAGGAACCAATTCTAGATGTAAACTCCAACATCTTGCTTGTTCATGTCCTCCCTTATGGAAAAAGGAACACGATATCCATGATTTGTCGCTAGAAGAAAATTATTCTTTTGCAACATATCCTAAGCCTTCGTATTTAGGCCTTGCTTGGCTACAATTGGATTTTTAATGCCTTGTTGGTTTACTCCAAGGCCTCCTCCCTTGTAACCCATCTTGGTCAAGAGCTTGGATCCAATGCCTTTACTTTGTTTTTCAAAGGCTACAAATGAATTTACGCGAACACTTTCACATCAGGAAGAAGCATGTAAATTCTTACCATTTGCTGCATATTTTGATTGACATAAGAAGATGTTTTTGAACTCCCTTTTGATTCAGGATGTGTCCTCTTGGACTTTTGCTCTCTTCTTTCAGCTCCTCAAATTTTGGTGTTAATAGAACCTCATATTCCACATCATGTGGACAAAAGGTATAAACTTGTCCATCTACCATATCAGAGGGAATTTATACAATAGCATCTTGCATAGTAGTTGTAGGAAAACATGAATATTGTGGAGAAGATGGTGGTTTATCACCATTCTTGTTACCTTCTTCCCTTGGAGAACATTCTCCTCTTGGAGGTCTAGAGCTTTCACCTTGCGATTTTGTATTCCTCTCTTCATAGAGGACTTCCACCATTTTTGCCATGTCTAAGAAATCCTTTCTAAAAGCCTTCACATTCTTTGACATTCTTGCAGGCTCTCCTCCTTGGGACATGCTTTGGTTGAAGCTTCTACTGCAATTTGAGGTAGAACGTGGTGGTAGAGATTGTAACAATCTTGTTCTCCTTTCCAAAACCTTATCCTCAATGAGATTCAAAATACATTCACTTGCAAACAACAGTAAATTCCTCATTCCACAAAGAAAACCTATGCTCTAATACCAACTTGATCTGAAATGGAGCAAACTATTAATGCTATGCTAATTCCCCATTCGGAATATAAAAATGTGCTTGAGGTTTGTAATCCAAAATAGCAAGTAAAAACATGAATTTTATGTTTGTTTACTTAAGTTAGTTTCATGAAAAAAACTTAAAACATGAAACCAAAAAACTGAATGGAAGCATGTATCAAATAGTCTTACACCAGCCATTGATAAAGGGGTTCGCCCCTCCTCGGCTACATCTCCTTGGATCAGCTCTAAAGGCATGGCCCCTTCTCATTGTGCTCAATATCTAGAAAAGAAGAGTACATAAACTACTGAAATGGTATGGCTAGTTTCTCCTTCAGAGAAACAACTTTTGTAAAATTTCTCACTCCATACACATGTTTAACCTACAATCAAACATGTAATCCTTCAAGAAACACATGCATCTTACTCCAAGATCCCATACTCCAACTTCCAAGAGCATAAACAATACTACAATCCATTAGAAGTACTTAAACAAGTTTATTTCTCCATACACATATAGAGAAAAGAAGAAATAAAGCTACAATACTACTGTAATGGCTATTTCAGAAAGAACATGGAGGATGGAAATCCCCTGCAAGGTCATCTCTGCCTTCATACTCCTCCATAAACTGAATCAACACTTTGGTTGACCAGGGCACCCATAGACTTCACTTTACAAAAAATCCTATCTAGAAGTGCTCCTTTGCTCTTAAAACCTGTTCCAATGGTTTCAACAAATGGCTATCTAGCCTCTTTTTTATCCCATTTGGTCCAAAATTTCCTTAGTTATGACTTTTTTAATCTTTCCATAATTTTCTCCTCCAAATCTGGCTTACTGCCTGTTAAATTCATTATCCGCAGTTAAAACTAGCAGTTCTACCAAAATCAATGGTCCCGCCAACTTTCCTGCATATCTCGCAGTTAAGGGCCAAGTGGTCACATGCAGAGTGGCTTTTCCAACAGTAAAGGCGACGGTTTTGTAGTTTTGTTGCAAATCACAATCAATGTTGGTGGAGAGATAGACAGAAACTCCTTTCAAAGACTGCAATGGGAGATTTGCGATGATAGACTTAAGGCATTATGCATCACGGTTCATAACAATTTCACGTCCAATGCCCTATCGGATATCACAATCGGTGGAGTCCCTCAGTATCATATATATATCAGTGGTGTATCATTGTGATATGCAATTACAATTATCGCAAATCGCAACCCGACTGTGCGATTGCGATATAGGATATCGCATTGCAACTGAACTGTGTCGGGGCCGATTCATACAACCTGCAATGTGTGATTTTGATATGCAATATCGCATCACAACCTGTCTGCTCCAGGGGCCGATTACTTAACTCCTCTGATATGCAATATGCGGGACCCAATGGAAACCTACCACTTGTCGCTTCCCCATTTGCTAGGACCTTTTCCATGTCATCCAATCTTGCCACCTGTCCAACTCAAACCTAAACTTTGACTTTCTCTAACTTTTGAATACGAGCTCAGATTTGAGTGTCCTTCACACTGTTGGATTCAGAATGTTGAGCTCTTCGATCTGAAGCTAAGCTTATCAATATTCTGACACTTCGATTTTTTGGCAAATTTTGAGCTCCTAGTCATTCGTGTACTCTCTCGTGAACATTTAATACACAGTTTTACAATGTCATCATATTCTTCTTTAGAAATGTGACCCTACCCCATTAAATTAATCATTTCCCTCCATTCATCTTTCATACCTAGAATCAAAGCAGTTTTCAACACATCCTTGGGTAGAGTAGTATATGTTGATCTTTGTAAATTAAATTGAAATATTTCAACATACTCTTCCAAGGTTTCATCTTCTTTTGACATCATCTTAAATATTTCTTCCCTTGATTCCCTAGATTGGCAATAATGCTGGTACTTAGCAAGGAAAACTTGTTTCTTTTGATCCCTCAGAGTTATAGTACCACTCCCTAATCCTATGAACAATATTAATGTTGCTCCCTTTACGGTAGAAGGAATCAACTATAATTTTTGGGGGTGAGTAGTATAATCATATCCTCGACATAAGACATTGAACTCAAACAAAAATTCATTGGGGTCTTCAAAGGCCATTCCATGAAAGTTTGGAAGATTTTGTAGTGGGATAGCCTTCATCAACGCATTAGCCTGGGGATCAACAATAGGATATTCCATGGTCGAGATTTTCATTCTTGTTAATGGATTTTCCATTTGATCAAAGATCCACCAATAACCTTCAGGGATACTATCGTCAAGAGGTACTATCTTAGAAAGAGTAATATGTTGATGGGATTCTAGAACTTGACTAGGTCTCACAACACTATTTAGGTTAAGAACTTTAGTTTCTCATCTCATAATGGGTGTCATAGGAGATTCTTTCTCAGAAGGTTTAGGGCATGGTTCACTTGTCTCACCTCTCTCTTCCCTTAAATTACAAGAGTTCCCCTCACTCTTATCACAAGGATTGAGACACCTAATATGTATGTCTTGAAATATCTACTCAAATGCTAAAGTTTTATCTTGAATCTCAGCATTAGCTGTAGTAGACGAACCTGTTACTTGAGAGGAAATAATAGTAGAACCCTTCTAGATACTTCTCAGGGACCTATTGACACTTGAGATTCTGATTTGTGAATGATTTCTTCTATAAAAGTAGTTCTTTGAAGGCCAACTTGACCTTCGATTTTGGTGATTTTCAGGGTGGATTTTTGATCTATCTCTATCTGGTTCCTAGTCCTAGCTTTATTTCTAGTCATACACACTAGACAACCTAAATGTACCTACATAGGGCAGGCACTAGCACAAAATTTTTACTTGGGTGTATGCATAGGTTCTTACCTTCTGTCATCAATACCCATCCCCCAGGGATACAACCAGCACTCTCTTTGACAACCTCCCCAACAATAATGCCAAAATGTTGTGCCAATTAATTGTTCCTAAAAGGACCAACTAACTAAAACACATTAATTTATCAACCCAAGGTTTCATTTTTCTATTTCAAGGTTATTAACACAGTTTATGAAAGATAAATGTTGGTATGACTAGTTACCGATGTCCTATTGAAAATAAAATATGCAATATCAAATAAATAAACTTGGAATTATGAAATTTCTAATTATAGAAAACCATTCAAAACATTAACTTCTAAATGCTCTCTGAAGGGAACACCAAAGAAACCTACTGAATATCAAGTTGTTTCTTAGGGAACTACAACTACAAGATAGAAAAACAGTACTACAGAATCATACAATCAAAAGCGGTTAAGTAAGAAAGATAACGATCTATGATAATCTACAGGAAATGAAAAGAAATGAAAATACTCTTAACATAATAACTACAACAAATCTATTTTGTAATGATCTCGATAAATCTGATTCAAAACAAAGAATTTGATTTAATTCACGAGCAATGAGAAATGAAGAGAAATTATGCAAATGGAAATAACTTAAGTATGAGAATAAAACACCAACTTAATGATACAAGTGAAGATAGTGTTGCTTCTAAGATCGGGCCCAAATCACTAGAATCAAACGTCCTTATGAAAATAATCAGCACAACAGATTAACTTTAAGTAATAAACACTTCCATCCAATTACAAAGAACCAATTATAATTGATGCCTTCACAAGTTTGAACTTATGTAGAAAATAATAATACTACTTGAACAAACCCTTTCGAGGCTTAATGCATTTGTTTATATCATCCTAGTAAAAGATAAGAATATAGAATCTGTTTCTGATGAAGAGCGATCCTGACAATCTAAACATTCTCAAGATGCTCATTTTAAGCTACAAGAGATATTAATGCATCTGGAGGACCAAGTCAGAAGCTCTTCTTTAACTAATTTGTTCCAAACAAAGTATAACAACCTAAGGCTATCTGATCTCCCATGATCATTCTAGAAAGCAGCATAAAATTCTAATTCATCAATAGATTCCTGTCCAAAATAAGGATCCATTCATAAGTAAATAACACTTTAATGGTCAAATCTATTCATGGGAATAATAAAATATAAATGCATATAAAACACTACTATAATCCATACTACATAAATTATCATAGCCTAATTACAAAAAGGACTTAGAAAATAATATGAAAAATAAGAAGTAAGGCAAGGAAATTATGACAATTATGAGGCCCAATAGTCTTCTTGTAGTGGAATGTAAAGAATGAATTTGATTTGGTCCAAAAATAGTTCGTAATGGTTTTGGTCAATCCCTAATGGTTAATGCATAGTTCTGGTCATGTAGTTAGCATGCTAGTTGTTGATATGGTCCAAATTAATCATTGTGATTTGGTCATACTTGATGATTTGATCTTGGTCTCCCCCAAATGTTTTGAAACACAATGAATAATATTTATTTGGTCATGGTGATCAAGACAAGTTGATTTGGTCTCATAATGTTTGATCTTGTCACAAAAATTAAGGTTTGATCTAGTCTGCGTCATGGTTAATTTGAGTATGTGAATGGTGTTGCATTGATCCACTTATGGTGTTCATTTAATATATGGAAAAGTCAGCTCTAAATATATTATGATATGAATCAATTTGAAGGTTTAGACAATGTTCATACCTCTTGGTGTGTATGGTGAAATCACCAGAGAAAATGAAACTTCCGATTTGAGTGCTTGTAGATCAAAAGCGCACCTTCTAAGTGGCATTGAGTTTTCTACAAGTTAGGAGTTGTGCATACCCTTTGACCTATGAGAGGGGTAAAAAAATGATGTGCTTGATCGATCCTAACATATGTTGAATGTATAATTGAAGAGGTTAGATCGTTGGTCATTATGAATATAGAGAGAAATTGTAACTTTGTGTTGAAACAAGTGTCTCATATCTGAGGTTCAAAGCAAGTGTGTGATGAAGCTATTATACTATGAGTGTGATCAACGTAAGGATCAATTTGCTAAATATATTGAGTGTGCACTATAGTAGTGCAACGCCATAGTAGGTGTAAAGTGAATTGAATGACATGCAATGTTGAGTAAGCATGGGTATGTTGTTGTTCAATTGGAGGCTAGTTGTGATGACATCAAAACGTTTCATGTTCCAACATAGTTTGTAGATTGATGGAAGAATGGATTTATATTCCTAAAGTGTGTTGTATGTTGGTGGTTACTATATTAGAGAGAGAGTGTGATTAGAGTAGGGTATTAATGCATGTGATGTGTGCAATGGTGCAATATCAAGTTTAATGGAATGTAAACTATTCAATGTGTATCATAGATATGGATCGATCTAAGTCAGTTTTCGCTAGACATTGTGTGGCCTGAGCAAAGCCTTTATGATTAAAGGTAGTGTAGTGACAATGTACTGTGTGTTACTAACAACGCTGTGATTTTGTAGGGGTAAATATATTTGAAGGTGTGGCTCCCATTGAGTTGTTAGTGTTGTTGTCATGATTATATGCCACACATACATATAGCTGCAAAGCATTCCAAACATTTATCTGTGTACTGTTAGAAGCATTGTATTGGCATAGTATAATCGTAGCTTTCATTCATGATGGAGTGGTAGTGCTAGTGTGTTGTACAATGAGATTATATGGATGCTATGTCTTGTAGTGCATGTTGGGGTTGTGTATCATTTGATATCAAAATATTGTTGTTGTAATTGAGGGTGCTTGTAGAGATGTTGTGAGGTTTGAATAAGAGTTTTTTGTCATTAAGGTTTGTTAGTAAGGATAGAGTATGTGTGATTTTCCTACTGCTAGAAGTTGATGGCTTGATGCATTGTTGCGAAGGATGTGATATGATGTATTAATTGAGGTTTAGAGTGGTTTGTATGTTGATGTTAAGTATTATTTGGTATATTAAGGAGAGTGGTTATTGAGCTAGGTTTTGAGTCAACAAAGGATTTCTATTCTGATTGAGTAGATAACATTACATGGGTCTGGTGTGAAAATCAATGAAATGAGGCCAACAAACATTTAAGTTGATTTTGGTGGGCCTATTCTAAAAAAGCATGAAATGTGGTGCACAAGATTCTAAGGGTTGGGGCCTTTAGTGTGGCATGTGGTGACTTGAATGCAAGTGGTGGCTTACTCAGGGAATTGTGGCTTCCTTTAGGTGGTGGCCTGCAAAACTATTAGAAGTAGCAGATTGCAATAGGTTGGGGCCTGTTTTTTTTGTGGAAGTGATGGCTTCCATCAATTAATGGCCTAGAATGTGTGGTTTCTTGCGTGCATACACAATTTAAGGCTTGCACACTAGAGACAACTAGTGGATGATGATGTAAAGAAAAAATTGCATAATAATAAGAAGAGAAGAAAAGTGTATGATGTTTTTCTCTTGGAAAGGTTTCCACCTAATGTCTATTGTTCTCATGGTTTATGTGTTTCGCCTGTGTTCTTGTTATTTAATGTTCAATATGCTACTCATATGATATAGTTCATGTTTGTGTTATTTGTTTCTATTATTTTGTGGTGTTGGCTAATCAATTGTATGATCAATTAATTGTAATAAATGGAAAATATTTGAAATAGATGATCCATCTAGTAAAATACAGATTCACCCCCCTCTCAGTATTGTCAATCTCCCAATAAATCCTATATAATAAAACACTACTTCATCATGAGCTTCTCTAAGGAAAAAATTCAAAAAAATTACAACAACTACCTAAATGGGAGAATTACATTTAGATCCCATAGAAAATTCCTTGGATACAATGTTATAGACAATTATAGTGCCACATGTCACCTTCCTCCATATGTATCTTCATGTAAAGTAAAGTTTTGGAAGCCATTTGTCCTCCCCATGTGCAAGATGTTTTCCAAGATATAACTATCTCTTAAAAAATGTAATTTCCAAATCAAATGAGGCTGATTTATTTCCCAAATGTGTTTATTGAATCTGAGTGTACAAACCTCTCATGAGGGTGCCCTATAACAAAAACCCACTTTTAAAGCATTAATATTTCTTGGTTGAATGAGTAGAGTGACTTTAAGTGGTATTCCATTTGTAAAGCTCCAATGATGAGGGTGATATTCTAGATATGCTTGAAAAGGCCAAGTGTCTTCACTATATAACTATTCTGGAAGATATTTTAATGAATAAATCCAAAATATATCTCCTTTAGCATGTATTCCCTTTAAAAGTATGCATATTTTTCAATCCAAACCATGAAGAAACTAAGATGGAATTGTTCCCTTGGTATATTTGCAATTATTCTAAGTCACAATTCACTTCACATGTGTATAAAGGTGTAGACAAGGTAATTAGTTACTCTTAGTGACACACACCATTTTTTATCCTAGAGAAGTATGTCATTAGGTGGAAATAGCAATGGGAAAGGATAAAAGACTAAGGTGCAGGGATAATATCTCCTAAATAGTTCCTCAAAACAAGTGATATGGTAAAGTTAGCGTGTGTGAAAAAGGATATTTTTAGGTTAGGGAAAATCTTATTTTTTAGCATATCACCTTACTAAGTGCCAAAATGGGGAGCACCTAATTTCATGTATACCACATGGACTTTAAGTTACAACTCATAGTGACCAATTATAATGTGAAACTTAGGTTAAAGGTCTCAATGAATAATTAAAACAATAAAGTGCTAATAGTCCAACAATTAGAAACTCAAACTAAGGTTTATCATTTTAAATTAATAAAAATATATCAATATAGTTAGGTGTGTTCACACTAGAAAAGGTGAAAATAAAAGAGTTTGAGTGGTTATTATAAGGTAAGAGTTAGGGAGTAAAATAAAATTATTCCATGTGCCTCCTAGAGATGGAATGAAGAGGAATGTAGGTGTTAATATGGGTTTTTCCTAATGAAAAGGTATAGATGTGATGTAATACACAAATTACCTTGCCAATGTGATGAAATTTGGTGAAATGTAAGAACGAAGTGGGGTTGACTGAGGAAGCAAGTAAAAATAATTTGTGAAAATGAAATTACCTAGGTGAAATGATGAGATGTGATGAAATATGAATAAGAAAAATATGAAGTGGGGTTGACTGAGGAAGCAAGTAAAAATAATTTGTGAAAATGAAATTACCTAGGTGAAATGATGACATGTGATGAAATATGAATAAGAAAAATAAAGTACACCCCTATGCTAGAGGACATCAACACAAAGTGAAAGTGACTAGAACATCACCATGTGACCATAATTATGAATAAAAAGATTTAGGATAGAGGCAACCTCCACCAATGGCCTAACCTTTACAAGGTGATGAACCCCAATATTGTAACAAGAATGTTTCAACTCCTAGGGATACCAAATTAAATTATCAACCTGAGGTTCGTATAAACTTAAGAGGGGTTGACATTGTATGTGCAATAGACACCATTTTATTCCTAGTTTGAATCCATTTAATGTAAGTGCAAGAGGGTAATGAAACAACTTCAAATGATCAAAGATCTATTCAAGCCATCAACCCCAAGTTGCAAAAGGAAAATAACAATAATAAAACCTATTCTACTTTTGCTGGAAAGTAAATGCCTGAAAGAAAAATCTATTCTATTTGTAAAAATGTAAATCATAATGAAAAAATAAGAAAATCTAATCTATCTTTCTGGAAATGAAATGGCCCTAAAGGATTCCTATATCATGCTTGCAATAAGGAAATCATACTTTGCATAAAGTAAATTGTGGAAAGGAAATCTAGACTAATTGCAGAAATCAACATTCAAGAAGCAAGCAATGTAAGACCTAAATGGAAACCTAACCAAGCCTCACCTCAACCAAGGTGTCCTCAAAGACTTCATAGGCTATAAATCTACTACTACCATGAATTTTGGGTGAATCTAGGTAAGGAATATTTTGAAAACAAACTACTACGAGACTTCTATAAGGCTACTACATGACCGCTACAGGACTGCTACAAGATTGCTTCTCCTCGAGATAACTTGATGAATGACCAATAAAATCAATTGGAAATGATATGTGAAATTTTTTTTTATTAATTAAGATTTCCAAGGACTCCATTCTAAGTGGAATCACTCAAAAATACCCCTATTAACATGTGCTAAAAAATAGCATAAAACTACTACTCTAAAAACTAGAAATTCTAGAACTAGTGAGCTAGTTAACCTACCAAATGCCTAACCTACTCAAGTGAAAATGCTATTGGGTGAATTTTTTTATTAAATAGATGTTTTTTATGACTCAATCCAAGTGTAATAAACTCAAAAGAGACTCATTAAAATGTGCTAAAAAACAGCAGAAAAATACTATTGTTTTACTATAGGATTGCTATCAATGATTGTCTATCTACTTTATTAACCAAAAAAAAGTTCCTACAAGGTATATGAATCCATTTTATTTAATTTTTATGTTATTATGATAATTATGGAGTGCCTAGGGGTGTTAAGGAGTGTTGTTGGGAAAATCATAATGCAATTGGAGGGTATTTTCATAGTGCTACAAGATTGGGACATAAGGCTATAGGATTATGTTGTTTTGCTACATGATCATATCCGAAAGAAATATGTGGGATTAGAAGGTATTCTGAAGGCAAGATATGTTGGGATAAGGTAGGGGAAGAGTGCATCAATCCCTTTATAAGATTATTGATCCTCAGGAGTCCATCTTGCACAAAGAGAGATGCACACGTTAGCCTCTAACAAATTTGAAAAGTTATATTTGTAAATAGTGTGCTTGAAGAGGTTGTTGGAGAAAGAAGGGAAATTTTGGTGATGGAATGAATAGTGTAAATGATGATTCTCATCCCTACAAACCCATACTCTGACTTTCACAGAAGATACATTGTTACTTTGATGCTTGAAAACACTACCAAACAAATGATTTGATTGCACAAAACATAGATGCAAAAGGAAACTAATTCAAGATATAACTATTCCAACAAGAAATTAACTATATATTTGGCTTTCCAACACAATATATACAACCACACTTCCCATAAGAGAGGTGATTAATAGACTTGCACAAGCAACTTTCTCATAAGCAAATTCTTCTATAAAGGAAATGAAATATTGCAAGCTAGATACAAGAAAGAAGACACATGAATAAAATACACAAAAGGGAAATACTATAGCCTTTGGGTTGGGACAAATCCAAAGAGGACTCAACACTCTAAAGATGGATTAGGCTGAAAATAAGATGGCTTTCATTCACTATGAAAATAGTACATAATAAAAAACTAGGCAAAGAATCCTACTACTCCTCCTAATTTATTCTCCACTAATTTTAGCCCCCTATTGGGATGATAGGTTTGTTTATTTATACAAAAATACTTGAGGAGAAACCTCCTTGAAGAGGGGGACTATTTCCCTTCAATTCCCTAAAATTATGGATCTAGTTCCCTAATTGAATTTGAATTCCAAGGAGGATAGATCCTCTATAAGCCATCCAAGCTCAAGATCCTCTTTTGGTGGGGAACACATCCATAAATTTTCTCAATCATTAGAACTCCCAAATCCACTTAATATATTCATAATATTCCATTCATTTATTGGTAGGGAACAATCCCTAGATTATCTCATTCTGCATATTTTTCAGAGTTCACTCAATACTATATCAATATTCTACAACAATTAATAATATTATCAACATAATAAGAAAGGATAAATTAAATTCCAATGGAAACATTAATAATATGAATTAAATCCATAATTTGAAAGTAAAGGGGTTAAATAAATGTTTTAGGTGTCTACGAAAGACAAAATGGGCCTTATAAAATGTTTAATTTTGGGGCCCACCATCTCCCCCACACTGAAACTGTTTCTTACTCTTGAGAAAATCAATCCTTCTACTTATCCTCCATGTACCTCTATTTATATGATGTCATTGGATTTCTCATTCATTGCTCTATAAACTGGTCTACTCCTTGTTCTTACTGCTCCACTATCTGCACATCCATTTCTTTCTGCTCAGCACAACATCACCTCTATTCCAATTGTTTCCTTTTTTCTTTGAATTTTTGGTAAGATTCAACCTCTTATAGTGCTCAAGATTAAATAAATGACTCTCCAATGCCTTTGTGATGGTTGGTTTCTTAATATGGTGCTCCAATAGTGTTCCTGTAGTGTTTTTGCAAACTACTACAGGAATGTGTGTCTTCATGTAGCAGTCACATAGATCCTTCTAGTATCATAATTCCATGTAGGAAATACCTCTAAAAACACTTAAAATTCATGAGCATCATGTTTTCAAGGGTCAAAGGATTTTCTTCTGATGGAAGGGAAGGTAGAAGGGGTCAAAAAGGGAGTTTTCCATGGACAACAGTGGAGATTTGGGTGGAGGAGAGACAAAGTGGTGTGGAAAATGGATAATGAAGGTGTGGTGACCCTCTCCTCTTGTTCCTAGATGATAAACACAAGATATGAACCTTCTTTCTATGTTTATCAAAATCTTGAAGCAAATCTAGACAATCCTGTAGTAATACATGACAATCGTGTAGGAAACTTGTTTAATCCATATCACTAAAATGGTAAATTGGATTCACTTGAATTTTTCTTCCCGTGTTTGCGTAATCCTTATGTATCTCTCCATAAAAAAAATTGGCCAACAGATGCATGAATCTCAAGAAAAATGGAAAATGGTTGTAGATGATGGAGGTCAATTTATTGAAACATATACATTAGAATTTACTTAAATTCCTTAAGCATGTTACCATCATACTTATGCATCTCCCCATGAAATAACTCAACAAGAAGATGCATGGTTTTTTAGATATGGTAAAAATAATATCTGCTTTGTTGATGCCTTTAACAGGCTAAAAGAGTAAGAGCCAAATGGGCCTATACATAGGCGTTGGTTAAAGGTATGGACTTCAAAAACAAATCATTTTTACGACTCATGAACTCAAAGAAACACAATTTAGAAATTAGAACAATACTCCTCAATCAAGGGTTTTCTTGGAAAATTGCTTGTAAGTCATCAAATAGACCATGCTTTGCACAAAACCTAGATCACAAAATTTTGAATTTCGTCTTCCTTTGACTAGAAATTGAACCGTGAGTTTGATGACAGTTTTCCTCTTGTGAAATTCTCTTCTTCTCTTGGCTTGATACAAAGTGCTCTGTATTCTCAAACCTGTAATGTAATTGATTGTTGCAAATACACAAGATTTGATACAAAAGTACTGTGATTAAAGGATTAACTGTAATATGGTTCTTCGAGTCTATATTTTAGTCCCATTCAAATGTAAATAATAGAGAGAACACAGTGCGCAAATTCCTCATTCAATAGAATAATTTCTCTTGGAAATATATTAAAGAATAAATACCAAATAAATTTCATCTCCATATATTAATATGATTGTTAACAAACCTCACAAATGCATGTAGGTTTTAACCCCATACATAAATTACATGCATATGAATTCTAAAACACAGAAAATAAACAATGCGAGAGCATAACACATAAAACACATACACAGAGATTTTCCCTTGGATCCCAAAACCGGGACTACCAGCTTGATTTTTCATTATGTTCCTTTCAATGTTATAATACATATTTATACATGCTAAAGCATCCTATACCATGGACTGAAAAACCATTGTGTCAAAAAACCATGGACCAAAAACCATCGCGTCCAAAAACATGTGTGAAAATCATGCACAAAACCATAGGTAGGTCTGCCCAATGTAACATAGGTTCCAAAACCAAAATTTTATGGGATGCTGGCCTGAACCCCATAGAGTGGGGTATGTACACCCCTCAAACCCCCTGTGACCCCCCCGCTATGCAATCGGTGCAACGAAGGGGGGGCTCTGCCCCCTCTCTAACCCCCCAGTTAACTATGTGGGCTAGTCATGGAAAGAATATAACACAACCCAACATTCTCCCACTTGTTGTCTTCTTTCCACAGGGGGCCACAAGACAGCTTAGTCATTTATCCAACCCTGCAACACCCATTATTTCTCTACACCAAGAGAACTTATTAGAGCTCACAGATTTTGTCAATGCATCTGCAGTATTCTTCAAAATGTCCACCTTTAACAGCAACACCTTTTTGTCTTCTATCATATCCCTCACAAAGTGATACTGAACATCAATGTGCTTTGTCTTTAAATTATATGTAGGGTTCTTTGCCAAGAAGATTGCACTTTGGCTGTCGCAGTCTATCCTTATAGGTCCTTGTACTAACCCCATACTTGAACACAATCTCTACAACCAAACTGCTTCCTTGTTTCCATGAGTGGCTACCATGTATTCTGCCTCTGTAGTTGATAGTGCCACTATAGATTGTTTCTTACTCATCCAACTAACTGCACCTCCAAATAGGTTAAACACATACCCAC